>JAGGCT020004118.1:0-38172 GCA_017654935.2 Phymorhynchus buccinoides
CTATGTCTCCTCCTTTAGTTTTGCTCTGTTCTTTCTCTCTATGTCTCCTTTAGTTTTGCTCTGTTCTTTCTCTCTATGTCTCCTCCTTTAGTTTTGCTCTGTTCTTTATTCTCTCTATGTCTCCTCCTTTAGTTTTGCTCTGTTCTTTCTCTCTATGTCTCCTTTAGTTTTGTTCTTTCTTTCTCTCTCTCTATGTCTCCTCCTTTATTTTTGCTCTGTTCTTTCTTCTTTCTCTCTATGTCTCCTCCTTTAGTTTTGCTCTGTTCTTTCTCTCTATGTCTCCTCCTTTAGTTTTGCTCTGTTCTTTCTCTCTATGTCTCCTCCTTTAGTTTTGCTCTGTTCTTTCTCTCTATGTCTCCTCCTTTAGTTTTGCTCTGTTCTTTCTCTCTATGTCTCCTCCTTTAGTTTTGCTCTGTTCTTTCTCTCTATGTCTCCTCCTTTAGTTTTGCTCTGTTCTTTCTTTCTCTCTATGTCTCCTCCTTTAGTTTTGCTCTGTTCTTTCTCTCTATGTCTCCTCCTTTAGTTTTGCTCTGTTCTTTTCTCTCTATGTCTCCTCCTTTAGTTTTGCTCTGTTCTTTCTCTCTATGTCTCCTCCTTTAGTTTTGCTCTGTTCTTTCTTTCTCTCTATGTCTCCTCTTTAGTTTTGCTCTGTTCTTTCTCTCTATGTCTCCTCCTTTAGTTTTCTTTCTTTCTCTCTATGTCTCCTCCTTTAGTTTTGTTCTTTCTTTCTCTCTGTCTTCTTTAGTTTTCTCTCTATGTCTCCTCCTTTAGTTTTGCTCTGTTCTTTCTCTCTCTCTATGTCTCCTCCTTTAGTTTTGCTCTGTTCTTTCTCTCTATGTCTCCTCCTTTAGTTTTGCTCTGTTCTTTCTTTCTCTCTATGTCTCCTCCTTTAGTTTTGCTCTGTTCTTTCTCTCTATGTCTCCTCCTTTAGTTTTGCTCTGTTCTTTCTCTCTATGTCTCCTCCTTTAGTTTTGCTCTGTTCTTTCTTTCTCTCTATGTCTCCTCCTTTAGTTTTGCTCTGTTCTTTCTTTCTCTCTATGTCTCCTTTAGTTTTGCTCTGTTCTTTTTCTCTCTATGTCTCCTCCTTTAGTTTTGCTCTGTTCTTTCTCTCTATGTCTCCTCCTTTAGTTTTGCTCTGTTCTTTCTCTCTATGTCTCCTCCTTTAGTTTTGTCTCCTCTCTCTATGTCTTTGCTTTCTGTTCTTTCTCTCTATGTCTCCTCCTTTAGTTTTGCTCTGTTCTTTCTTTCTCTCTATGTCTCCTCCTTTAGTTTTGCTCTGTTCTTTTCTCTATGTCTCCTCCTTTAGTTTTGCTCTGTTCTCTTCTCTCTATGTCTCCTCCTTTAGTTTTGCTCTGTTCTTTCTCTCTATGTCTCCTCCTTTAGTTTTGCTCTGTTCTTTCTTTCTCTCTATGTCTCCTCCTTTAGTTTTGCTCTGTTCTTTCTCTCTATGTCTCCTCCTTTAGTTTTGCTCTGTTCTTTCTCTCTATGTCTCCTCCTTTAGTTTTGCTCTGTTCTTTCTTTCTCTCTATGTCTCCTCCTTTAGTTTTGCTCTGTTCTTTCTATTCTCTCTATGTCTCTTCTTTAGTTTTGCTCTGTTCTTTCTTTCTCTCTATGTCTCCTCCTTTAGTTTTGCTCTGTTCTTTCTTTCTCTCTATGTCTCCTCCTTTAGTTTTGCTCTGTTCTTTCTCTCTATGTCTCCTCCTTTAGTTTTGCTCTGTTCTTTCTCTCTATGTCTCCTCCTTTAGTTTTGCTCTGTTCTTTCTCTCTCTCTATGTCTCCTCCTTTAGTTTTGCTCTGTTTTCTTTCTCTCTATGTCTCCTCCTTTAGTTTTGCTCTGTTCTTTCTCTCTATGTCTCCTCCTTTAGTTTTGCTCTGTTCTTTCTCTCTATGTCTCCTTTAGTTTTGCTCTGTTCTTTCTTTCTCTCTATGTCTCCTCCTTTAGTTTTGCTCTGTTCTTTCTTTCTCTCTATGTCTCCTCCTTTAGTTTTGCTCTGTTCTTTCTCTCTATGTCTCCTCCTTTAGTTTTGCTCTGTTCTTTCTCTCTATGTCTCCTCCTTTAGTTTTGCTCTGTTCTTTCTTTCTCTCTATGTCTCCTCCTTTAGTTTTGCTCTGTTCTTTCTCTCTATGTCTCCTCCTTTAGTTTTGCTCTGTTCTTTCTTTCTCTCTATGTCTCCTCCTTTAGTTTTGCTCTGTTCTTTCTCTCTATGTCTCCTCCTTTAGTTTTGCTCTGTTCTTCTTTCTCTCTATGTCTCCTCCTTTAGTTTTGCTCTGTTTTTCTTTCTTTCTCTCTATGTCTCCTCCTTTAGTTTTGCTCTGTTCTTTCTCTCTATGTCTCCTCCTTTAGTTTTGCTCTGTTCTTTCTCTCTATGTCTCCTCCTTTAGTTTTGCTCTGTTCTTTCTCTCTATGTCTCCTCCTTTAGTTTTGCTCTGTTCTTTCTCTCTCTATGTCTCCTCCTTTAGTTTTGCTCTTTCTTTCTTTCTCTCTATGTCTCCTCCTTTAGTTTTGCTCTGTTCTTTCTCTCTATGTCTCCTCCTTTAGTTTTGCTCTGTTCTTTCTTTCTCTCTATGTCTCCTCCTTTAGTTTTGCTCTGTTCTTTCTCTTCCTTTAGTTTTGCTCTGTTTTCTCTCTATGTCTCCTCCTTTAGTTTTGCTCTGTTCTTTTTCTCTCTATGTCTCCTTTAGTTTTGCTCTGTTCTTCTCTCTATGTCTCTCTTTATGTTCTCTCTCCTCCTTTAGTTTTGCTCTGTTCTTTCTCTCTATGTCTCCTCCTTTAGTTTTGCTCTGTTCTTTCTCTCTATGTCTCCTCCTTTAGTTTTGCTCTGTTCTTTCTTATCTCTTTATGTCTCTCTCCTCCTTTAGTTTTGCTCTGTTCTTTCTCTCTATGTCTCCTCCTTTAGTTTTGCTCTGTTCTTTCTTTCTCTCTATGTCTCCTCCTTTAGTTTTGCTCTGTTTCTCTCTATGTCTCTCCTTTAGTTTTGCTATGTCTCTCTATGTCTCTCTTTAGTTTTGCTCTGTTCTTTCTTTCTCTCTATGTCTCCTCCTTTAGTTTTGCTCTGTTCTTTCTCTCTATGTCTCCTCCTTTAGTTTTGCTCTGTTCTTTCTCTCTATGTCTCCTCCTTTAGTTTTGCTCTGTTCTTTCTCTCTATGTCTCCTCCTTTAGTTTTGCTCTGTTCTTTCTTTCTCTCTATGTCTCCTCCTTTAGTTTTGCTCTGTTCTTTCTCTCTATGTCTCCTCCTTTAGTTTTGCTCTGTTCTTTCTCTCTATGTCTCCTCCTTTAGTTTTGCTCTGTTCTTTCTTTCTCTCTATGTCTCCTCCTTTAGTTTTGCTCTGTTCTTTCTCTCTATGTCTCCTCCTTTAGTTTTGCTCTGTTCTTTCTCTCTATGTCTCCTCTTTAGTTTTGCTCTGTTCTTTCTCTCTATGTCTCCTCCTTTAGTTTTGCTCTGTTCTTTCTCTCTATGTCTCCTCCTTTAGTTTTGCTCTGTTCTTTCTCTCTATGTCTCCTCCTTTAGTTTTGCTCTGTTCTTTCTCTCTATGTCTCCTCCTTTAGTTTTGCTCTGTTCTTTCTCTCTATGTCTCCTTTAGTTTTCTCTTTAGTTTTGCTCCTAGTTTTGCTCTGTTCTTTCTCTCTATGTCTCCTCCTTTAGTTTTGCTCTTTCTTTCTCTCTATGTCTCCTCCTTTAGTTTTGCTCTGTTCTTTCTCTCTATGTCTCCTCCTTTAGTTTTGCTCTGTTCTTTCTCTCTATGTCTCCTCCTTTAGTTTTGCTCTGTTCTTTCTCTCTATGTCTCCTCCTTTAGTTTTGCTCTGTTCTTTCTCTCTATGTCTCCTCCTTTAGTTTTGCTCTGTTCTTTCTCTCTATGTCTCCTCCTTTAGTTTTGCTCTGTTCTTTCTCTCTCTCTATGTCTCCTCCTTTAGTTTTGCTCTGTTCTTTCTCTCTATGTCTCCTCCTTTAGTTTTGCTCTGTTCTTTCTCTCTATGTCTCCTCCTTTAGTTTTGCTCTGTTCTTTCTCTCTATGTCTCCTCCTTTAGTTTTGCTCTGTTCTTTCTCTCTATGTCTCCTCCTTTAGTTTTGCTCTGTTCTTTCTCTCTATGTCTCCTCCTTTAGTTTTGCTCTGTTCTGTTCTTTCTCTCTATGTCTCCTCCTTTAGTTTTTCTGTTCTTTCTCTCTATGTTCCTTTAGTTTTGCTCTGTTCTTTCTCTCTATGTCTCCTCCTTTAGTTTTTTGCTCTTTCTTTCTCTCTATGTCTCCTCCTTTAGTTTTGCTCTGTTCTTTCTCTCTATGTCTCCTCCTTTAGTTTTGCTCTGTTCTTTCTCTCTCTCTATGTCTCCTCCTTTAGTTTTGCTCTGTTCTTTCTCTCTATGTCTCCTCCTTTAGTTTTGCTCTGTTCTTTCTTTCTCTCTATGTCTCCTCCTTTAGTTTTGTTCTGTTCTTTCTTTCTCTCTATGTCTCCTCCTTTAGTTTTGCTCTGTTCTTTCTCTCTATGTCTCCTCCTTTAGTTTTGCTCTGTTCTTTCTCTCTATGTCTCCTCCTTTAGTTTTGCTCTGTTTCTTTCTCTCTATGTCTCCTCCTTTAGTTTTGCTCTGTTCTTTCTCTCTATGTCTCCTCCTTTAGTTTTGCTCTGTTCTTTCTTTCTCTCTATGTCTCCTCCTTTAGTTTTGCTCTGTTCTTTCTCTCTATGTCTCCTCCTTTAGTTTTGCTCTGTTCTTTCTCTCTATGTCTCCTCCTTTAGTTTTGCTCTGTTCTTTCTCTCTATGTCTCCTCCTTTAGTTTTGCTCTGTTCTTTCTCTCTATGTCTCCTCCTTTAGTTTTGCTCTGTTCTTCTTTCTCTCTATGTCTCCTCCTTTAGTTTTGCTCTGTTCTTTCTCTCTATGTCTCCTCCTTTAGTTTTGCTCTGTTCTTTCTCTCTATGTCTCTTCCTTTAGTTTTGCTCTGTTCTTTCTCTCTATGTCTCCTCCTTTAGTTTTGCTCTGTTCTTTCTCTCTATGTCTCCTCCTTTAGTTTTGCTCTGTTTTTTTCTCTCTATGTCTCCTCCTTTAGTTTTGCTCTGTTCTTTCTCTCTATGTCTCCTCCTTTAGTTTTGCTCTGTTCTTTCTCTCTATGTCTCCTCCTTTAGTTTTGCTCTGTTCTCTCTCTCTATGTCTCCTCCTTTAGTTTTGCTCTGTTCTTTCTCTCTATGTCTCCTCCTTTAGTTTTGCTCTGTTCTTTCTTTCTCTCTATGTCTCCTCCTTTAGTTTTGCTCTGTTCTTTCTTTCTCTCTATGTCTCCTCCTTTAGTTTTGCTCTGTTCTTTTTCTCTCTATGTCTCCTCCTTTAGTTTTGCTCTTTCTTTCTCTCTATGTCTCCTCCTTTAGTTTTGCTCTGTTCTTTCTTTCTCTCTATGTCTCCTCCTTTAGTTTTGTTCTTTTCTCTATGTCTCTCCTTTAGTTTTGTCTTTCTCTTATGTTTTTTGCTCTGTTCTTTCTCTCTATGTCTCCTCCTTTAGTTTTGCTCTGTTCTTTCTCTTCTCTCTATGTCTCCTCCTTTAGTTTTGCTCTCTTTCTTTCTCTCTATGTCTCCTCCTTTAGTTTTGCTCTGTTCTTTCTCTCTATGTCTCCTCCTTTAGTTTTGCTCTGTTCTTTCTCTCTATGTCTCCTCCTTTAGTTTTGCTCTGTTCTTTCTCTCTATGTCTCCTCCTTTAGTTTTGCTCTGTTCTTTCTCTCTATGTCTCTTCCTTTAGTTTTGCTCTGTTCTTCTCTCTATGTCTCTCCTTTAGTTTTGTTCTGTTCTTTCTCTCCTCCTTTAGTTTTGCTCTGTTCTTTCTCTCTATGTCTCCTCCTTTAGTTTTGCTCTGTTCTTTCTCTCTATGTCTCCTCCTTTAGTTTTCTCTCTGTTCTTTCTTTCTCTCTATGTCTCCTCCTTTAGTTTTGCTCTGTTCTTTCTCTCTATGTCTCCTCCTTTAGTTTTGCTCTGTTCTTTCTCTCTATGTCTCCTCCTTTAGTTCTTTCTTTTGCTCTGTTTTTCTGTTCTTTCTCTCTATGTCTCCTCCTTTAGTTTTGCTCTGTTCTTTCTCTCTATGTCTCCTCCTTTAGTTTTGCTCTGTTCTTCTCTCTCTATGTCTCCTCCTTTAGTTTTGCTCTGTTCTTTTCTCTCTCCTTTAGTTATGTCTTTCTTTCTCCTTGTCTTCCTTTAGTTTTGTTCTTTCTTTCTCTCTATGTCTCCTCCTTTAGTTTTGCTCTGTTCTTTCTTTCTCTCTATGTCTCCTCCTTTAGTTTTGCTCTGTTCTTTCTCTCTATGTCTCTTCCTTTAGTTTTGCTCTGTTCTTTCTCTCTCTCTATGTCTCCTCCTTTAGTTTTGCTCTGTTCTTTCTCTCTATGTCTCCTCCTTTAGTTTTGCTCTGTTCTTTTCTCTCTGTCTCTCCTTTAGTTTTTCTCTGTCTCTTTCTTTCTCTCTATGTCTCCTCCTTTAGTTTTGCTCTGTTCTTTCTCTCTATGTCTCCTCCTTTAGTTTTGCTCTGTTTTTCTCTCTATGTCTCCTCCTTTAGTTTTGCTCTGTTCTTTCTTCTCTCTCTATGTCTCCTCCTTTAGTTTTGCTCTGTTCTTTCTCTCTATGTCTCCTCCTTTAGTTTTGCTCTGTTCTTTCTCTCTATGTCTCCTCCTTTAGTTTTGCTCTGTTCTTTCTCTCTATGTCTCCTCCTTTAGTTTTGCTCTGTTCTTTCTCTCTATGTCTCCTCCTTTAGTTTTGCTCTGTTCTTTCTTTCTCTCTATGTCTCCTCCTTTAGTTTTGCTCTGTTCTTTCTTTCTCTCTATGTCTCCTCCTTTAGTTTTGCTCTGTTCTTTCTTTCTCTATGTCTCCTTTAGTTTTGCTCTGTTCTTTCTTTCTCTCTATGTCTCCTCCTTTAGTTTTGCTCTGTTCTTTCTTTCTCTCTATGTCTCCTCCTTTAGTTTTGCTCTGTTCTTTCTCTCTATGTCTCCTTTAGTTTTGCTCTGTTCTTTCTTTCTCTCTATGTCTCCTCCTTTAGTTTTGCTCTGTTCTTTCTCTCTATGTCTCCTCCTTTAGTTTTGCTCTGTTCTTTCTCTCTATGTCTCCTCCTTTAGTTTTGTTCTTTCTTTCTCTCTATGTCTCCTCCTTTAGTTTTGCTCTGTTCTTTCTTTCTCTCTATGTCTCCTCCTTTAGTTTTGCTCTGTTCTTTCTCTCTATGTCTCCTCCTTTAGTTTTGCTCTGTTCTTTCTCTCTATGTCTCCTCCTTTAGTTTTGCTCTGTTCTTTCTCTCTATGTCTCCTCCTTTAGTTTTGCTCTGTTCTTTCTCTCTATGTCTCCTCCTTTAGTTTTGCTCTGTTCTTTCTTTCTCTCTATGTCTCCTCCTTTAGTTTTGCTCTGTTCTTTCTCTCTATGTCTCCTCCTTTAGTTTTGCTCTGTTCTTTCTCTCTATGTCTCCTCCTTTAGTTTTGCTCTGTTCTTTCTCTCTATGTCTCCTCCTTTAGTTTTGCTCTGTTCTTTCTCTCTCTCTATGTCTCCTCCTTTAGTTTTGCTCTGTTCTTTCTCTCTATGTCTCCTCCTTTAGTTTTGCTCTGTTCTTTCTTTCTCTCTATGTCTCCTCCTTTAGTTTTGCTCTGTTCTTTCTCTCTATGTCTCTCCTTTAGTTTTGCTCTCTCTCTATGTCTCCTCCTTTAGTTTTGCTCTGTTCTTTCTCTCTATGTCTCCTCCTTTAGTTTTGCTCTGTTCTTTCTCTCTATGTCTCCTCCTTTAGTTTTGCTCTGTTCTTTCTTTCTCTCTATGTCTCCTCCTTTAGTTTTTTGTTCTCTGTTCTCTCTATTCTCCTTTAGTTTTGCTCTGTTCTTTCTCTCTATGTCTCCTCCTTTAGTTTTGCTCTGTTCTTTCTCTCTATGTCTCCTCCTTTAGTTTTGCTCTGTTCTTTCTCTCTCTATCTCCTCCTTTAGTTTTGCTCTGTTCTTTCTCTCTATGTCTCTCCTTTAGTTTTGCTCTGTTCTCTTCTCTCTTTCTCTCCTTTAGTTTTGCTCTGTTCTCTCTCTATGTCTCCTCCTTTAGTTTTGCTCTGTTCTTTCTCTCTATGTCTCCTCCTTTAGTTTTGCTCTATGTCTCCTCTATGTCTCCTTTAGTTTTGCTCTGTTCTTTCTCTCTATGTCTCCTCCTTTAGTTTTGCTCTGTTCTTTCTTTCTCTCTATGTCTCCTCCTTTAGTTTTGCTCTGTTCTTTCTCTCTATGTCTCCTCCTTTAGTTTTGCTCTGTTCTTTCTCTCTATGTCTCCTCCTTTAGTTTTGCTCTGTTCTTTCTCTCTATGTCTCCTCCTTTAGTTTTGCTCTGTTCTTTCTCTCTATGTCTCCTCCTTTAGTTTTGCTCTGTTCTTTCTTTCTCTCTATGTCTCCTCCTTTAGTTTTGCTCTGTTCTTTCTCTCTATGTCTCTCCTTTAGTTTTGCTCTGTTCTTTCTTTCTCTCTATGTCTCTCCTTTAGTTTTGCTCTGTTCTTTCTCTCTATGTCTCCTCCTTTAGTTTTGCTCTGTTCTTTCTCTCTATGTCTCCTCCTTTAGTTTTTTGCTCTGTTCTCTCTCTCTATGTCTCCTCCTTTAGTTTTGCTCTGTTCTTTCTCTCTATGTCTCCTCCTTTAGTTTTGCTCTCTTTCTCTCTCTCTCTATGTCTCCTCCTTTAGTTTTGCTCTGTTCTTTCTCTCTATGTCTCCTCCTTTAGTTTTGCTCTGTTCTTTCTCTCTATGTCTCCTCCTTTAGTTTCTGTTCTTTCTCTCTATGTCTCCTCCTTTAGTTTTGCTCTGTTCTTTCTCTCTATGTCTCCTCCTTTAGTTTTGCTCTGTTCTTTCTTTCTCTCTATGTCTCCTCCTTTAGTTTTGCTCTGTTCTTTCTCTCTATGTCTCCTCCTTTAGTTTTGCTCTGTTCTTTCTCTCTATGTCTCCTCCTTTAGTTTTGCTCTGTTCTTTCTTTCTCTCTATGTCTCCTCCTTTAGTTTTGCTCTGTTCTTTCTCTCTATGTCTCCTCCTTTAGTTTTGCTCTGTTCTTTCTCTCTATGTCTCCTCCTTTAGTTTTGCTCTGTTCTTTCTCTCTATGTCTCCTCCTTTAGTTTTGCTCTGTTCTTTCTCTCTATGTCTCCTCCTTTAGTTTTGCTCTGTTCTTTCTCTCTATGTCTCTCCTCCTTTAGTTTTGTTCTTTCTTTCTCTCTATGTCTCCTCCTTTAGTTTTGCTCTGTTCTTTCTCTCTATGTCTCCTCCTTTAGTTTTGCTCTGTTCTTTCTTTCTCTCTATGTCTCCTCCTTTAGTTTTGCTCTGTCTCTTTCTTTCTCTCTATGTCTCCTCCTTTAGTTTTGCTCTGTTCTTTCTCTCTATGTCTCCTCCTTTAGTTTTGCTCTGTTCTTTCTTCTATGTCTCCTCCTTTAGTTTTGCTCTGTTCTTTCTCTCTATGTCTCCTCCTTTAGTTTTGCTCTGTTCTTTCTTTCTCTCTATGTCTCCTCCTTTAGTTTTGCTCTGTTCTTTCTCTCTATGTCTCCTCCTTTAGTTTTGCTCTGTTCTCTCTCTCTCTATGTCTCCTCCTTTAGTTTTGCTCTGTTCTTTCTCTCTATGTCTCCTCCTTTAGTTTTTCTGTTCTTTCTTTCTCTCTATGTCTCCTCCTTTAGTTTTGCTCTGTTCTTTCTCTCTATGTCTCCTCCTTTAGTTTTGCTCTGTTCTTTCTTTCTCTCTATGTCTCCTCCTTTAGTTTTGCTCTGTTCTTTCTCTCTATGTCTCCTCCTTTAGTTTTGCTCTGTTCTTTCTCTCTATGTCTCCTCCTTTAGTTTTGCTCTGTTCTTTCTCTCTATGTCTCCTCCTTTAGTTTTGCTCTGTTCTTTCTCTCTATGTCTCCTCCTTTAGTTTTGCTCTTTCTTTCTTTCTCTCTATGTCTCCTCCTTTAGTTTTGCTCTGTTCTTTCTCTCTATGTCTCCTCCTTTAGTTTTGCTCTGTTCTTTCTTTCTCTCTATGTCTCCTCCTTTAGTTTTGCTCTGTTCTTTCTTTCTCTCTATGTCTCCTTTAGTTTTGCTCTGTTCTTTCTCTCTATGTCTCCTCCTTTAGTTTTGCTCTGTTCTTTCTCTCTATGTCTCCTCCTTTAGTTTTGCTCTGTTCTTTCTTTCTCTCTATGTCTCTTCCTTTAGTTTTGCTCTGTTCTTTCTCTCTCTCTATGTCTCCTCCTTTAGTTTTTTGTTCTCTGTTCTTTCTCTCTATGTCTCCTCCTTAGTTTTGCTCTGTTCTTTCTCTCTATGTCTCCTCCTTTAGTTTTGCTCTGTTCTTTCTCTCTATGTCTCCTCCTTTAGTTTTGCTCTGTTCTTTCTCTCTATGTCTCCTCCTTTAGTTTTGCTCTGTTCTTTCTTTCTCTCTATGTCTCCTCCTTTAGTTTTGCTCTGTTCTTTCTCTCTATGTCTCCTCCTTTAGTTTTGCTTGTTCTTTCTCTCTTTCTCTCCTTTAGTTTTGCTCTCTTTCTCTCTATGTCTCCTCCTTTAGTTTTGCTCTGTTCTTTCTCTCTATGTCTCCTCCTTTAGTTTTGCTCTGTTCTTTCTTTCTCTCTATGTCTCCTCCTTTAGTTTTGCTCTGTTCTTTCTTTCTCTCTATGTCTCCTTTAGTTTTGCTCTTTCTTTCTCTCTATGTCTCCTTTAGTTTTGCTCTGTTCTTTCTTTCTCTCTATGTTTCCTCCTTTAGTTTTGCTCTGTTCTTGGTTTATTCTTCTTCGCTTTTCCACACTACCCTTTGGACCCTTCACTCCAGTGGCTTGTGTCACTGGTTGACATGTCTAGGGCCAACAGTACAGTGAGGCTTGTGTCACTGGTTGACATGCCTGCAGCCAATAGCACAGTGAGGCTTGTGTCACTGGTTGACATGTCTGGGGCCAACAGTACAGTGAGGCTTGTGTCACTGGTTGACATGCCTGCAGCCAATAGCACAGTGAGGCTTGTGTCACTGGTTGACATGCCTGGGGCCAACAGTACAGTGAGGCTTGTGTCACTGGTTGACATGCCTGGGGCCAACAGTACAGTGAGGCTTGTGTCACTGGTTGACATGTCTGGGGCCAACAGTACAGTGAGGCTTGTGTCACTGGTTGACATGCATGGGGCCAACAGTACAGTGAGGCTTGTGTCACTGGTTGACATGCCTGGAGCCAATAGCACAGTGAGGCTTGTGTCACTGGTTGACATGCATGGGGCCAACAGTACAGTGAGGCTTGTGTCACTGGTTGACATGCCTGGGGCCAATAGTACAATGAGGCTTGTGTCACTGGTTGACATGCCTGGAGCCAATAGCACAGTGAGGCTTGTGTCACTGGTTGACATGTCTGGAGCCAATAGCACAGTGAGGCTTGTGCCACTGGTTGACATGTCTGGAGCCAATAGCACAGTGAGGCTTGTGTCACTGGTTGACATGCATGGGGCCAACAGTACAGTGAGGCTTGTGTCACTGGTTGACATGCCTGGAGCCAATAGCACAGTGAGGCTTGTGTCACTGGTTGACATGTCTGGAGCCAATAGCACAGTGAGGCTTGTGTAACTGGTTGACATGCATGGGGCCAACAGTACAGTGAGGCTTGTGTCACTGGTTGACATGTCTGGGGCCAACAGTACAGTGAGGCTTGTGTCACTGGTTGACATGTCTGGAGCCAATAGCACAGTGAGGCTTGTGTCACTGGTTGACATGTCTGGAGCCAATAGCACAGTGAGGCTTGTGTCACTGGTTGACATGCCTGGGGCCAACAGTACTGTGAGGCTTGTGTCACTGGTTGACATGCCTGGGGCCAACAGTACAGTGAGGCTTGTGTCACTGGTTGACATGCCTGGAGCCAATAGCACAGTGAGGCTTGTGTCACTGGTTGACATGTCTGGAGCCAATAGCACAGTGATGATTGTGTCACTGGTTGACATGCCTGGAGCCAATAGCACAGTGAGGCTTGTGTCACTGGTTGACATGTCTGGAGCCAATAGCACAGTGATGATTGTGTCACTGGTTGACATGCCTGGGGCCAACAGTACAGTGAGGCTTGTGTCACTGGTTGACATGCCTGGAGCCAATAGCACAGTGAGGCTTGTGTCACTGGTTGACATGTCTGGGGCCAACAGTACAGTGAGGCTTGTGTCACTGGTTGACATGCCTGGGGCCAACAGTACAGTGAGGCTTGTGTCACTGGTTGACATGCCTGGAGCCAATAGCACAGTGAGGCTTGTGTCACTGGTTGACATGTCTGGAGCCAATAGCACAGTGAGGCTTGTGTCACTGGTTGACATGCCTGGAGCCAATAGCACAGTGAGGCTTGTGTCACTGGTTGACATGCCTGGGGCCAACAGTACAGTGAGGCTTGTGTCACTGGTTGACATGCCTGGGGCCAACAGTACAGTGAGGCTTGTGTCACTGGTTGACATGCCTGGAGCCAATAGCACAGTGAGGCTTGTGTCACTGGTTGACATGTCTGGAGCCAATAGCACAGTGATGATTGTGTCACTGGTTGACATGCCTGGAGCCAATAGCACAGTGAGGCTTGTGTCACTGGTTGACATGTCTGGAGCCAATAGCACAGTGATGATTGTGTCACTGGTTGACATGCCTGGGGCCAACAGTACAATGAGGCTTGTGTCACTGGTTGACATGCCTGGAGCCAATAGCACAGTGAGGCTTGTGTCACTGGTTGACATGTCTGGAGCCAATAGCACAGTGAGGCTTGTGTCACTGGTTGACATGCCTGGAGCCAATAGCACAGTGAGGCTTGTGTCACTGGTTGACATGCCTGGGGCCAACAGTACAGTGAGGCTTGTGTCACTGGTTGACATGCCTGGGGCCAACAGTACAGTGAGGCTTGTGTCACTGGTTGACATGCCTGGGGCCAACAGTACAGTGAGGCTTGTGTCACTGGTTGACATGCCTGGAGCCAACAGTACAGTGAGGCTTGTGTCACTGGTTGACATGCCTGGAGCCAATAGCACAGTGAGGCTTGTGTCACTGGTTGACATGCCTGGGGCCAATAGTACAGTGAGGCTTGTGTCACTGGTTGACATGCCTGGAGCCAATAGCACAGTGAGGCTTGTGCCACTGGTTGACATGTCTGGAGCCAATAGCACAGTGAGGCTTGTGTCACTGGTTGACATGTCTGGAGCCAATAGCACAGTGAGGCTTGTGTCACTGGTTGACATGTCTGGAGCCAATAGCACAGTGAGGCTTGTGTCACTGGTTGACATGTCTGGAGCCAATAGCACAGTGAGGCTTGTGTCACTGGTTGACATGCATGGGGCCAACAGTACAGTGAGGCTTGTGTCACTGGTTGACATGCCTGGGGCCAACAGTACAGTGAGGCTTGTGTCACTGGTTGACATGTCTGGAGCCAATAGCACAGTGAGGCTTGTGTCACTGGTTGACATGTCTGGAGCCAATAGCACAGTGAGGCTTGTGTCACTGGTTGACATGCATGGAGCCAATAGCACAGTGAGGCTTGTGTCACTGGTTGACATGTCTGGAGCCAATAGTACAGTGAGGCTTGTGTCACTGGTTGACATGTCTGGAGCCAATAGCACAGTGAGGCTTGTGTCACTGGTTGACATGTCTGGAGCCAATAGCACAGTGAGGCTTGTGTCACTGGTTGACATGTCTGGAGCCAATAGCACAGTGAGGCTTGTGTCACTGGTTGACATGTGGGGCCAACAGTACAGTGAGGCTTGTGTCACTGGTTGACATGCATGGGGCCAACAGTACAGTGAGGCTTGTGTCACTGGTTGACATGCCTGGAGCCAATAGCACAGTGAGGCTTGTGTCACTGGTTGACATGTCTGGAGCCAATAGCACAGTGAGGCTTGTGCCACTGGTTGACATGTCTGGAGCCAATAGCACAGTGAGGCTTGTGTCACTGGTTGACATGCATGGGGCCAACAGTACAGTGAGGCTTGTGTCACTGGTTGACATGCATGGGGCCAACAGTACAGTGAGGCTTGTGTCACTGGTTGACATGCCTGGAGCCAATAGCACAGTGAGGCTTGTGTCACTGGTTGACATGTCTGGAGCCAATAGCACAGTGAGGCTTGTGTAACTGGTTGACATGCATGGGGCCAACAGTACAGTGAGGCTTGTGTCACTGGTTGACATGTCTGGGGCCAACAGTACAGTGAGGCTTGTCACTGGTTGACATGTCTGGAGCCAATAGCACAGTGAGGCTTGTGTCACTGGTTGACATGTCTGGAGCCAATAGCACAGTGAGGCTTGTGTCACTGGTTGACATGCCTGGGGCCAACAGTACAGTGAGGCTTGTGTCACTGGTTGACATGCCTGGGGCCAACAGTACAGTGAGGCTTGTGTCACTGGTTGACATGCCTGGAGCCAATAGCACAGTGAGGCTTGTGTCACTGGTTGACATGTCTGGAGCCAATAGCACAGTGATGATTGTGTCACTGGTTGACATGCCTGGGGCCAACAGTACAATGAGGCTTGTGTCACTGGTTGACATGCCTGGAGCCAATAGCACAGTGAGGCTTGTGTCACTGGTTGACATGTCTGGAGCCAATAGCACAGTGAGGCTTGTGTCACTGGTTGACATGCCTGGAGCCAATAGCACAGTGAGGCTTGTGTCACTGGTTGACATGCCTGGGGCCAACAGTACAGTGAGGCTTGTGTCACTGGTTGACATGCCTGGGGCCAACAGTACAGTGAGGCTTGTGTCACTGGTTGACATGCCTGGGGCCAACAGTACAGTGAGGCTTGTGTCACTGGTTGACATGCCTGAGCCAACAGTACAGTGAGGCTTGTGTCACTGGTTGACATGCCTGGAGCCAATAGCACAGTGAGGCTTGTGTCACTGGTTGACATGCCTGGGGCCAATAGTACAGTGAGGCTTGTGTCACTGGTTGACATGCCTGGAGCCAATAGCACAGTGAGGCTTGTGTCACTGGTTGACATGTCTGGAGCCAATAGCACAGTGAGGCTTGTGCCACTGGTTGACATGTCTGGAGCCAATAGCACAGTGAGGCTTGTGTCACTGGTTGACATGCATGGGGTCAACAGTACAGTGAGGCTTGTGTCACTGGTTGACATGCCTGGAGCCAATAGCACAGTGAGGCTTGTGTCACTGGTTGACATGTCTGGAGCCAATAGCACAGTGAGGCTTGTGTAACTGGTTGACATGCATGGGGCCAACAGTACAGTGAGGCTTGTGTCACTGGTTGACATGTCTGGGGCCAACAGTACAGTGAGGCTTGTGTCACTGGTTGACATGTCTGGAGCCAATAGCACAGTGAGGCTTGTGTCACTGGTTGACATGTCTGGAGCCAATAGCACAGTGAGGCTTGTGTCACTGGTTGACATGTCTGGAGCCAATAGCACAGTGAGGCTTGTGTCACTGGTTGACATGCCTGGGGCCAACAGTACAGTGAGGCTTGTGTCACTGGTTGACATTAGCCTGTACTGAGGCCGTACAGCGAGGAAGAGACATGTCTTTACATTTTACAGTTTAACAATGGAATCATGGTTAGCATGAAGTGGGCCAACACTAAAGAGAGGAAGAGACATGTCTTTACATTTTACAGTTTAACAATGGAATCATGGTTAGCATGAAGTGGGCCAACACTAAAGAGAGGAAGAGACATGTCTTTACATTTTACAGTTTAACAATGGAATCATGGTTAGCATGAAGTGGGCCAACACTAAAGAGAGGAAGAGACATGTCTTTACATTTTACAGTTTAACAATGGAATCATGGTTAGCATGAAGTGGGCCAACACTAAAGAGAGGAAGAGACATGGAATCATGTCTTTACATGTCTTTACATTTTTTTAACAATGGAATCATGGTTAGCATGAAGTGGGCCAACACTAAAGAGAGGAAGAGACATGTGTCTTTACATTTTACAGTTTAACAATGGAATCATGGTTAGCATGAAGTGGGCCAACACTAAAGAGAGGAAGAGACATGTCTTTACATTTTACAGTTTAACAATGGAATCATGGTTAGCATGAAGTGGGCCAACACTAAAGAGAGGAAGAGACATGTGTCTTTACACTTTACAGTTTAACAATGGAATCATGGTTAGCATGAAGTGGGCCAACACTAAAGAGAGGAAGAGACATGTGTCTTTACATTTTACATTTTAACAATGGAATCATGGTTAGCATGAAGTGGGCCAACACTAAAGAGAGGAAGAGACACGTGTCTTTACATCTTTACATTTTAACAATGGAATCATGGTTAGCATGAAGTGGGCCAACACTAAAGAGAGGAAGAGACACGTGTCTTTACATTTTAACAATGGAATCATGGTTAGCATGAAGTGGGCCAACACTAAAGAGAGGAAGAGACATGTGTAAAGAGAGGAAGAGACACGTGTCTTTACATTTTAACAATGGAATCATGGTTAGCATGAAGTGGGCCAACACTAAAGAGAGGAAGAGACATGTGTTAGCATGAAGTGGGCCAACACTCTTTACATTTTAACAATGGAATCATGGTTAGCATGAAGTGGGCCAACACTAAAGAGAGGAAGAGACATGTGTCTTTACATTTTAACAATGGAATCATGGTTAGCATGAAGTGGGCCAACACTAAAGAGAGGAAGAGACATGTGTCTTTACATTTTAACAATGGAATCATGGTTAGCATGAAGTGGGCCAACACTAAAGAGAGGAAGAGACATGTGTCTTTACACTTTACATTTTAACAATGGAATCATGGTTAGCATGAAGTGGGCCAACACTAAAGAGAGGAAGAGACATGTGTCTTTACATTTTAACAATGGAATCATGGTTAGCATGAAGTGGGCCAACACTAAAGAGAGGAAGAGACACGTGTCTTTACACTTTGCATTTTAACAATGGAATCATGGTTAGCATGAAGTGGGCCAACACTAAAGAGAGGAAGAGACATGTGTCTTTACACTTTACAGTTTAACAATGGAATCATGGTTAGCATGAAGTGGGCCAACACTAAAGAGAGGAAGAGACATGTGTCTTTACACATTTTTAACATGAAGTGGGCCAACACTAAAGAGAGGAAGAGACACGTGTCTTTACACTTTGCATTTTAACAATGGAATCATGGTTAGCATGCATTTTAACAATGGAATCATGGTTAGCATGAAGTGGGCCAACACTAAAGAGAGGAAGAGACATGTGTCTTTACACTTTACAGTTTAACAATGGAATCATGGTTAGCATGAAGTGGGCCAACACTAAAGAGAGGAAGAGAGATGCATAATTAGTTTTTAATTAATTATCAGGGGAGTCATGTTTAGCACAAAAGTTGGGCCAACACTAAAATGAGGAAGAGAGATGGATCGTTACTGTTTTCAATTTCCAGGGAGTCATGTTTTCAGCTTAGTCTTTGGTGAAACAGTTTGCTAAATTCTGACAAGGATTCGCCATCCTGACTCTCTGTGCTGCAGCCTTGGGCCGTGACTGACCTCTCCCCACCACTGATGTCCCGCAGTCTGCCTCGCCTACAGAGTGGGGATGCATCAAAGGCAAGGCATATCCACTACATACACATCAGATCCTAAGGTCTGACCTAGAGAGTGGGGATGCATCAAAGGCAAGGCATATCCACTACATACACATCACAGTCTACAATCTGACCTAGAGAGTGGGGATGCATCAAAGGCAAGGCATATCCACTGCATACACATCACAGCCTACATTCTGCTTGACCTAGAGAGTGGGGATACATCAAAGGCAAGGCATATCCACTACATACACATCACAGCCTACAGTCTGACCTAGAGAGTGGGGATACTTCAAAGGCAAGGCATATCCACTACATACACATCACAGCCTACAGTCTGACATAGAGAGTGGGGATACATCAAAGGCAAGGCATATCCACTACATACACATCACAGCATACAGTCTGATCTAGAGAGTGGGGATACATCAAAGGCAAGGCATATACACTACATGCACATCACAGCCTACAGTCTGACCTAGAGAGTGGGGATACATCAAAGGCAAGGCATATCCACTACATACACATCACAGCCTACAGTCTGATCTAGAGAGTGGGGATACATCAAAGGCAAGGCATATCCACTACATACACATCACAGCCTACAGTCTGACCTAGAGAGTGGGGATACTTCAAAGGCAAGGCATATCCACTACATACACATCACAGCCTACAGTCTGACCTAGAGAGTGGGGATACATCAAAGGCAAGGCATATCCACTACATACACATCACAGCCTACAGTCTGACCTAGAGAGTGGGGATACATCAAAGGCAAGGCATATACACTACATGCACATCACAGCCTACAGTCTGACCTAGAGAGTGGGGATACATCAAAGGCAAGGCATATCCACTGCATGCACATGACTGCCTACAATCTGCTTGACCTAGAGAGTGGGGATGCATCAAAGGCAAGGCATATACACTGCATGCACATCACAGCCTACTATCTGCTTGACCTAGAGAGTGGGGATGCATCAAAGGCAAGGCATATACACTGCATGCACATCAGATCCTACAGTCTGACCTAGAGAGTGGGGATGCATCAAAGGCAAGGCATATCCACTACATACATCACAGCCTACAGTCTGACCTAGAGAGTGGGGATGCATCAAAGGCAAGGCATATCCACTACATACACATCACAGCCTACAGTCTGACCTAGAGAGTGGGGATGCATCAAAGGCAAGGCATATCCACTGCATACACATCACAGCCTACAGTCTGACCTAGAGAGTGGGGATGCATCAAAGGCAAGGCATATCCACTGCATACACATCACAGCCTACAGTCTGACCTAGAGAGTGGGGATGCATCAAAGGCAAGGCATATACACTACATACACATCAGATCCTACAATCTGACCTAGAGAGTGGGGATGTGTCAAAGGCAAGGCATATCCACTAATCTCCCTCCCCGGCTCAGAGGAGGCTGGTCTTTCTGCCCCCCCCCCCCTTCCAAATGAGAGAGGGAGAGAGAGCGCTTCTCAAGGATGCAAGGGGGCCATTTCATTCGTACAATGATTTACATTGATTAAGTTAAGGTTATGGACGTTCACAATTCTGCTTCTGTCTCCCTTTTCCTTACGTTCTACACACCCCCCCCCCCCCCCCCCCCCCCCCCCCCCCCCCCCCCCCCCCCCCCCCACTTCAACATCATTGAAGGCGGGGAAAATACTAACAACATAATTATATAATCATACAAAATCCATCCTTCAGTTAAGTTGCTAATGCGAATTGATGTGATTAAACTTGGAAGCGCTCATATTAGAGCCTGGTGGGCCTGTGTGGTTTAGCCAGGTTTCAACTTTCGATGGTCCAAAGTTAGTTTTACATTGGATCCATATTCTATGCCGCATTTTGAATGTTGTAATTGAAAATCGTGGTGAATTGGGGCTCAGACACAGACTTACAGACAGACTCAAACTCAACTGAAACACCTTTGTTATCTCATAAAGAGAAATTAAGAGTGGTGATTAAGACAGAGACGGGGGTAGTAGGGGGGGGGGGGGGGGGAGCAGATAGAGAGACAGACAGACAGAGAGAGAAACAGGAGAGACAGAGACGGGGGTAGTAGGGGGGGGGGGGGGAGAGAGAGAGAGAGAGACGGAGCGAGAAACAGGAGAGACAGAGACGGGGGTAGTGGGGGGGGGGGGGGGGGGGAGGAGAGAAAGAGAGACGGAGCGAGAAACAGGAGAGACAGAGACGGGGGTAGTAGGGGGGGGGGGGGGGGGGGAGAGAAAGAGAGACGGAGCGAGAAACAGGAGAGACAGAGACGGGGGTAGGGGGGGGGGGGGGGGGGAGTGGGAGAGAAAGAGAGACGGAGCGAGAAACAGGAGAGACAGAGACGGGGGGGGTAGGGGGGGGGGGGGGGGGGGGGGGGGGAGAGAAAGAGAGACGGAGCGAGAAACAGGAGAGACAGAGACGGGGGTAGTGGGGGGGGGGGGGGGGGGGGGAGAGGAGAGACGGAGCGAGAAACGGGAGAGACAGAGACGGGGTAGTGGGGGGGGGGGGGGGAGGGGGAGAAAGAGAGACGGAGCGAGAGAAACAGGAGAGACAGAGACGGGGGTAGTAGGGGGGGGGGGGGGGGGGGGGAGAGAAAGAGAGACGGAGCGAGAAACAGGAGAGACAGAGAGGGGGGGGGGGGGGAGAGAAAGAGAGACGGAGCGAGAAACAGGAGAGACAGAGACGGGGGGTAGGGGGGGGGGGGGGGGGAGGGGGAGAGAAAGAGAGACGGAGCGAGAAACAGGAGAGACAGAGACGGGGGTATGGGGGGGGGGGGGGGGGGGGGGGGAGAGAAAGAGAGACGGAGCGAGAAACAGGAGAGACAGAGACGGGGGTAGTGGGGGGGGGGGGGGGGGGGGAGAGAAGAGAGAGAGAGAAACAGAGAAGACAGAGAGGGTTTTAGGGGGGGGGGGGGGGGGGGGGGGAGAGAGACGGAGCGAGAAACAGGAGAGACAGAGACGGGGGTAGTAGGGGGGGGGGGGGGGGAGAGAAAGAGAGACGGAGCGAGAGACAGAGAGAGAAACAGGAGAGACACACTTCAGGAGAAACAGGGGAGACACATGGAGAGACAGAGTGAGAAACAGGAGAGACAGAGACGGGGGTAGTGGGGGGGGGGGGGGGGGGAGAAGAGAGAGACGGCCAGACAGACAGACAGAGTGAGAAACAGTGAGACACAGAGACGGGGGTAGTGGGGGGGGGGGGGGGGAACAGTGAGAAAGAGAGACGGCCATACAGAAGAGAGAGAAACAGAGACACAGAGACGGGGGTAGGGGGGGGATGAAAGTGAGACGGGGGGAGATGGGCTGAAACAGGAGAGACAGAGATGGGCTGAACAGTGGGGGGGGGGGGAGAGAAAACAGACGGAGCGAGAAACAGGAGAGACAGAGACACAGTGGGGTGAGGGGAGTGACAGACACATGGGAGAAACAGGACAGACAGAGACGGGGGTAGTTGGGGGGGGATGAAGAGAGACACACACAGGGTGAACAGTGACACACACAGGAGAGATGAGACAGTGGGGGGGGGGGGGGGTGAACAGAGAGACACACACAGACAGGGGGAGAACAGAGAAACAGGAGAGACAGAGAGTGAACAGGTGAGACAGAGATGGGGTGAAGTGGGGGGGGGGGGGGGGTGAACAGACACAAAGAGAGTGACAGACAGAGAGACACATGGGGTGAACAGGACACACAGAGAGAGAAACAGGAGAGACAGACACAGTGGGGGGGGGGGGGACACACACATGGGGTGAACAGTGACACAGACAGACAGAGAGAGAGACATGAGAGACAGAACAGGACACACAGAGACGGGGGTAGTGAACAGTGACACAGACATGGGAGTGAACACAGGAGAGACACAGAAACAGAGAGAACAGTGAGAGACAGAGAGAGAAACAGTGAACAGTGACACACACAGAACAGAGGAGTGAACAGAGACACACAGAGAAACAGGAGTGACACAGTGACAAACAGACATGGGGTGACAGGGAGAGAACATTATGAAATAAACTTGTACAAATAAAACAGAAATAAGGAAGATTTTACGGTCTAAGGGACACAATTCTTTTTTTCTTCAGGTTTTTAAAACAGACCTCTTCTAGTGCGTTGCCTCCCCTTAATTGAGTCGGCGCTTAAAAAGTCCAACTTATCTGTCATTGAATAATATTAATGTTGCCAATTGTCCATTGTAACAACTATTCGTTTTCTGTATTTGAAAACATACAAATCAAAACGTATTATTGTAGGACTATTAAATGGATTCATTTTAGAAGCCGTGTCACGAATAATGACGAACAGTGACACACACTGACATGGGTTGAACAGTGACACACACATGGGCTGAACAGTGACACACACTGACATGGGGTGAACAGTGACACACACATGGGCTGAACAGTGACACACACATGGGTTGAACAGTGACACACACATGGGGTGAACAGTGACACACACATGGTGTGAACAGTGACACACACATGGGGTGAACAGTGACACACACATGGGGTGAACAGTGACACACACATGGGGTGAACAGTGACACACACATGGGGTGAACAGTGACACACACTGACATGGGTTGAACAGTGACACACACATGGGCTGAACAGTGACACACACTGACATGGGTTGAACAGTGACACACACATGGGCTGAACAGTGACACACACATGGGGTGAACAGTGACACACACACATGGGGTGAACAGTGACACACACATGGGGTGAACAGTGACACACACATGGGGTGAACAGTGACACACACATGGGGTGAACAGTGACACACACATGGTGTGAACAGTGACACACACATGGGGTGAACAGTGACACACACATGGGGTGAACAGTGACACACACATGGGGTGAACAGTGACACACACATGGTGTGAACAGTGACACACACATGGGGTGAACAGTGACACACACAGTGAACAGTGACACACACATGGGGTGAACAGTGACACACACATGGGTGTGAACAGTGACACACACATGGGGTGAACAGTGACACACACATGGGGTGAACAGTGACACACACATGGGCTGAACAGTGACACACACACACATGGGGTGAACAGTGACACACACATGGGGTGAACAGTGACACACACATGGTGTGAACAGGGGTGACACACACACATGGGGTGAACAGTGACACACACATGGGGTGAACAGTGACACACACATGGGGTGAACAGTGACACACACATGGGGTGAACAGTGACACACACATGGGGTGAACAGTGACACACACATGGGGTGAACAGTGACACACACATGGGGTGAACAGTGACACACACATGGGGTGAACAGTGACACACACATGGGGTGAACAGTGACACACACATGGGGTGAACAGTGACACACACATGGGGTGAACAGTGACACACACATGGGGTGAACAGTGACACACACATGGGGTGAACAGTGACACACACATGGGGTGAACAGTGACACACACATGGGGTGAACAGTGACACACACATGGGGTGAACAGTGACACACACATGGGGTGAACAGTGACACACACATGGGGTGAACAGTGACACACACATGGGGTGAACAGTGACACACACATGGGGTGAACAGTGACACACACACATGGGGTGAACAGTGACACACACATGGGGTGAACAGTGACACACACACATGAACAGTGACACACACATGGGGTGAACAGTGACACACACATGGGGTGAACAGTGACACACACATGGGGTGAACAGTGACACACACATGGTGTGAACAGTGACACACACATGGGGTGAACAGTGACACACACATGGGTGAACAGTGACACACACATGGGGTGAACAGTGACACACACATGGTGTGAACAGTGACACACACATGGTGTGAACAGTGACACACACATGGGGTGAACAGTGACACACACATGGGGTGAACAGTGACACACACATGGGGTGAACAGTGACACACACATGGGGTGAACAGTGACACACACACATGGGGTGAACAGTGACACACACACATGGGGTGAACAGTGACACACACATGGGGTGAACAGTGACACACACATGGGGTGAACAGTGACACACACACACAGTGGGGTGAACAGTGACACACACATGGGGTGAACAGTGACACACACATGGGGTGAACAGTGACACACACACGGGGTGAACAGTGACACACACATGGGGTGAACAGTGACACACACATGGTGTGAACAGTGACACACACATGGGGTGAACAGTGACACACACACATGGGGTGAACAGTGACACACACATGGGGTGAACAGTGACACACACATGGGGTGAACAGTGACACACACATGGGTGAACAGGTGACACACACACACACATGGGGTGAACAGTGACACACACATGGTGTGAACAGTGACACACACATGGGGTGAACAGTGACACACACATGGGGTGAACAGTGACACACACACATGGGGTGAACAGTGACACACACATGGGGTGAACAGTGACACACACATGGGGTGAACAGTGACACACACATGGGGTGAACAGTGACACACACATGGGGTGAACAGTGACACACACATGGGGTGAACAGTGACACACACATGGGGTGAACAGTGACACACACATGGGGTGAACAGTGACACACACATGGGGTGAACAGTGACACAGTGAACAGTGACACACACATGGGGTGAACAGTGACACACACATGGGTGAACAGTGACACACACATGGGGTGAACAGTGACACACACATGGGGTGAACAGTGACACACACATGGGGTGAACAGTGACACACACATGGGGTGAACAGTGACACACACATGGGGTGAACAGTGACACACACATGGGGTGAACAGTGACACACACATGGTGTGAACATGGTGACACACACATGGGGTGAACAGTGACACACACATGGGGTGAACAGTGACACACACATGGGGTGAACAGTGACACACACATGGGGTGAACAGTGACACACACATGGGGTGAACAGTGACACACACATGGGGTGAACAGTGACACACACATGGGGTGAACAGTGACACACACATGGGGTGAACAGTGACACACACATGACACACACATGGGTGAACAGTGACACACACATGGGGTGAACAGTGACACACACATGGGAACAGTGAACAGTGACACACACATGGGGTGAACAGTGACACACACATGGGGTGAACAGTGACACACACATGGGGTGAACAGTGACACACACATGGGGTGAACAGTGACACACACATGGGGTGAACAGTGACACACACATGGGGTGAACAGTGACACACACATGGGGTGAACAGTGACACACACATGGGGTGAACAGTGACACACACATGGGGTGAACAGTGACACACACATGGGGTGAACAGTGACACACACATGGGGTGAACAGTGACACACACATGGGGTGAACAGTGACACACACATGGGTGAACAGTGACACACACATGGGGTGAACAGTGACACACACATGGGGTGAACAGTGACACACACATGGTGTGAACAGTGACACACACATGGGGTGAACAGTGACACACACATGGGGTGAACAGTGACACACACATGGGGTGAACAGTGACACACACATGGGGTGAACAGTGACACACACATGGGGTGAACAGTGACACACACATGGGGTGAACAGTGACACACACATGGGGTGAACAGTGACACACACATGGGGTGAACAGTGACACACACATGGGGTGAACAGTGACACACACATGGGGTGAACAGTGACACACACATGGGGTGAACAGTGACACACACATGGGGTGAACAGTGACACACACACACACATGGGGTGAACAGTGACACACACATGGTGTGAACAGTGACACACACATGGGGTGAACAGTGACACACACATGGGTGAACAGTGACACACACATGGGGTGAACAGTGACACACACATGGGGTGAACAGTGACACACACATGGGGTGAACAGTGACACACACATGGGGTGAACAGTGACACACACATGGGGTGAACAGTGACACACACATGGGGTGAACAGTGACACACACACATGGTGGTGAACAGTGACACACACACATGGGGTGAACAGTGACACACACATGGGTGAACAGTGACACACACATGGGGTGAACAGTGACACACACATGGGGTGAACAGTGACACACACATGGGGTGAACAGTGACACACACACATGGGGTGAACAGTGACACACACATGGGGTGAACAGTGACACACACATGGTGTGAACAGTGACACACACATGGGGTGAACAGTGACACACACATGGGGTGAACAGTGACACACACAGTGAACAGTGACACACACACACATGGGGTGAACAGTGACACACACATGGGGTGAACAGTGACACACACATGGGGTGAACAGTGACACACACATGGGGTGAACAGTGACACACACATGGGGTGAACAGTGACACACACATGGGGTGAACAGTGACACACACATGGGGTGAACAGTGACACACACATGGGGTGAACAGTGACACACACATGGGGTGAACAGTGACACACACATGGGGTGAACAGTGACACACACATGGGGTGAACAGTGACACACACATGGGGTGAACAGTGACACACACATGGGGTGAACAGTGACACACACATGGGGTGAACAGTGACACACACATGGGGTGAACAGTGACACACACATGGGGTGAACAGTGACACACACACATGGGGTGAACAGTGACACACACATGGGGTGAACAGTGACACACACATGGGGTGAACAGTGACACACACATGGGGTGAACAGTGACACACACATGGGGTGAACAGTGACACACACATGGGGTGAACAGTGACACACACATGGGGTGAACAGTGACACACACACATGGGGTGAACAGTGACACACACATGGGGTGAACACACACACATGGGGTGAACAGTGACACACACATGGGGTGAACAGTGACACACACATGGGGTGAACAGTGACACACACATGGTGTGAACAGTGAACAGTGACACACACATGGGGTGAACAGTGACACACACATGGGGTGAACAGTGACACACACATGGGGTGAACAGTGACACACACATGGGGTGAACAGTGACACACACATGGGGTGAACAGTGACACACACATGGGGTGAACAGTGACACACACACACATGGGTGAACAGTGACACACACATGGGGTGAACAGTGACACACACATGGGGTGAACAGTGACACACACATGGGGTGAACAGTGACACACACATGGGGTGAACAGTGACACACACATGGGGTGAACAGTGACACACACATGGGGTGAACAGTGACACACACATGGGGTGAACAGTGACACACACATGGGGTGAACAGTGACACACACATGGGGTGAACAGTGACACACACATGGGGTGAACAGTGACACACACATGGGGTGAACAGTGACACACACATGGGGTGAACAGTGACACACACATGAACAGTGTGAACAGTGACACACACATGGGGTGAACAGTGACACACACATGGGTGAACAGTGACACACACATGGGGTGAACAGTGACACACACATGGGGTGAACAGTGACACACACATGGGGTGAACAGTGACACACACACATGGGGTGAACAGTGACACACACATGGGGTGAACAGTGACACACACATGGGGTGAACAGTGACACACACATGGGGTGAACAGTGACACACACATGGGGTGAACAGTGACACACACATGGGGTGAACAGTGACACACACATGGGGTGAACAGTGACACACACATGGGGTGAACAGTGACACACACATGGGGTGAACAGTGACACACACATGGGGTGAACAGTGACACACACATGGGGTGAACAGTGACACACACATGGGGTGAACAGTGACACACACATGGGTGAACAGTGACACACACACACACATGGGGTGAACAGTGACACACACATGGGGTGAACAGTGACACACACATGGGGTGAACAGTGACACACACATGGGGTGAACAGTGACACACACATGGGGTGAACAGTGACACACACATGGGGTGAACAGTGACACACACATGGGGTGAACAGTGACACACACATGGGGTGAACAGTGACACACACATGGGGTGAACAGTGACACACACATGGTGTGAACAGTGACACACACACACATGGGGTGAACAGTGACACACACATGGGGTGAACAGTGACACACACATGGGGTGAACAGTGACACACACATGGGGTGAACAGTGACACACACATGGGGTGAACAGTGACACACACATGGGGTGAACAGTGACACACACATGGGGTGAACAGTGACACACACATGGGGTGAACAGTGACACACACATGGGGTGAACAGTGACACACACATGGGGTGAACAGTGACACACACATGGGGTGAACAGTGACACACACATGGGGTGAACAGTGACACACACATGGGGTGAACAGTGACACACACATGGGGTGAACAGTGACACACACATGGGGTGAACAGTGACACACACACACACATGGGGTGAACAGTGACACACACACACATGGGGTGAACAGTGACACACACATGGGGTGTGAACAGTGACACACACATGGGGTGAACAGTGACACACACATGGGGTGAACAGTGACACACACATGGGGTGAACAGTGACACACACATGGGGTGAACAGTGACACACACATGGGGTGAACAGTGACACACACATGGGGTGAACAGTGACACACACATGGGGTGAACAGTGACACACACATGGGGTGAACAGTGACACACACATGGGGTGAACAGTGACACACACATGGGGTGAACAGTGACACACACATGGGGTGAACAGTGACACACACATGGGGTGAACAGTGACACACACATGGAACAGTGACACAGGTGACAGTGACACACACATGGGGTGAACAGTGACACACACATGGGGTGAACAGTGACACACACATGGGGTGAACAGTGACACACACATGGTGTGAACAGTGACACACATGGGGTGAACAGTGGGGTGTGAACAGTGACACACACATGGGGTGAACAGTGACACACACATGGGGTGAACAGTGACACACACATGGGGTGAACAGTGACACACACATGGGGTGAACAGTGACACACACATGGGGTGAACAGTGACACACACATGGGGTGAACAGTGACACACACATGGGGTGAACAGTGACACACACATGGGGTGAACAGTGACACACACATGGGGTGAACAGTGACACACACATGGGGTGAACAGTGACACACACATGAACAGTGGGTGAACAGTGACACACACATGGGGTGAACAGTGACACACACAGTGGTGAACACACACACACATGGGGTGAACAGTGACACACACACATGGGGTGAACAGTGACACACACATGGGGTGAACAGTGACACACACATGGGGTGAACAGTGACACACACACACATGGGGTGAACAGTGACACACACATGGGGTGAACAGTGACACACACATGGGGTGAACAGTGACACACACATGTGAACAGTGGTGAACAGTGAACAGTGACACACACATGGGGTGAACACACACATGGGGTGAACAGTGACACACACATGGGGTGAACAGTGACACACACATGGGGTGAACAGTGACACACACATGGGGTGAACAGTGACACACACACACACACACACATGGGGTGAACAGTGACACACACATGGGCTGAACAGTGACACACACATGGGGTGAACAGTGACACACACACATGGGGTGAACAGTGACACACACATGGGGTGAACAGTGACACACACACATGGGGTGAACAGTGAACACACACACACACATGGGGTGAACAGTGACACACACATGGGGTGAACAGTGACACACACATGGGGTGAACAGTGACACACACACAGTGACACACACATGGTGTGAACACACACACACATGGGGTGAACAGTGACACACACATGGGGTGAACAGTGACACACACATGGGGTGAACAGTGACACACACATGGGGTGAACAGTGACACACACACACATGGGGTGAACAGTGACACACACATGGGGTGAACAGTGACACACACATGGGGTGAACAGTGACACACACATGGGGTGAACAGTGACACACACATGGGGTGAACAGTGACACACACATGGGGTGAACAGTGACACACACATGGGGTGAACAGTGACACACACATGGGGTGAACAGTGAACAGTGACACACACATGGGGTGAACAGTGACACACACATGGGGTGAACAGTGACACACACACACATGGGGTGAACAGTGACACACACATGGGGTGAACAGTGACACACACATGGGGTGAACAGTGACACACACATGGGGTGAACAGTGACACACACATGGGGTGAACAGTGACACACACATGGGGTGAACAGTGACACACACATGGGGTGAACAGTGACACACACATGGGGTGAACAGTGACACACACATGGGGTGAACAGTGACACACACATGGGGTGAACAGTGACACACACACACACACACACACACATGGTGTGAACAGTGACACACACATGGGGTGAACAGTGACACACACATGGGGTGAACAGTGACACACAGTGACACACACATGGGGTGAACAGTGACACACACATGGTGTTGAACAGACACACACACATGGGGTGAACAGTGACACACACATGGGGTGAACAGTGACACACACATGGGGTGAACAGTGACACACACATGGGGTGAACAGTGACACACACATGGGGTGAACAGTGACACACACATGGGGTGAACAGTGACACACACATGGGGTGAACAGTGACACACACACATGAACAGTGAACAGTGAACACACACACATGGGGTGAACAGTGACACACACATGGGGTGAACAGTGACACACACACATGGGGTGAACAGTGACACACACATGGGGTGAACAGTGACACACACATGGGGTGAACAGTGACACACACATGGGGTGAACAGTGACACACACACACACACACATGAACAGTGACACACACATGGGGTGAACAGTGACACACACATGGGGTGAACAGTGACACACACATGGGGTGAACAGTGACACACACATGGGGTGAACAGTGACACACACATGGGAACAGTGAACAGTGACACACACACATGGGGTGAACAGTGACACACACAGTGACACACACATGGGGTGAACAGTGACACACACATGGGGTGAACAGTGACACACACATGGGGTGAACAGTGACACACACATGGGGTGAACAGTGAACACACACACATGGGGTGAACAGTGACACACACATGGGGTGAACAGTGACACACACACATGGGGTGAACAGTGACACACACATGGGGTGAACAGTGACACACACATGGGGTGAACAGTGACACACACATGGGGTGAACAGTGACACACACATGGGGTGAACAGTGACACACACATGGGGTGAACAGTGACACACACATGGGGTGAACAGTGACACACACATGGGGTGAACAGTGACACACACATGGGGTGAACAGTGACACACACATGGGGTGAACAGTGACACAGTGAACACACACACATGGGGTGAACAGTGACACACACATGGGGTGAACAGTGACACACACATGGGGTGAACAGTGACACACACATGGGGTGAACAGTGACACACACATGGGGTGAACAGTGACACACACATGGGGTGAACAGTGACACACACATGGGGTGAACAGTGACACACACATGGGGTGAACAGTGACACACACATGGGGTGAACAGTGACACACACACATGAACAGTGAACAGTGACACACACACATGGGGTGAACAGTGACACACACATGGGGTGAACAGTGACACACACATGGGGTGAACAGTGACACACACATGGGGTGAACAGTGACACACACATGGGGTGAACAGTGACACACACATGGGGTGAACAGTGACACACACATGGGGTGAACAGTGACACACACATGGGGTGAACAGTGACACACACAGTGAACAGTGACACACACATGGGGTGAACAGTGACACACACATGGGGTGAACAGTGACACACACATGGGGTGAACAGTGACACACACATGGGGTGAACAGTGACACACACATGGGGTGAACAGTGACACACACATGGGGTGAACAGTGACACACACATGGGGTGAACAGTGACACACACATGGGGTGTGAACAGTGAACACACACATGGGGTGTGAACAGTGACACACACACATGGGGTGAACAGTGACACACACATGGGGTGAACAGTGACACACACATGGGGTGAACAGTGACACACACATGGGTGAACAGTGACACACACATGGGGTGAACAGTGACACACACATGGGGTGAACAGTGACACACACATGGGGTGTGAACAGTGACACACACATGGGGTGAACAGTGACACACACATGGGGTGAACAGTGACACACACATGGGGTGAACAGTGACACACACATGGGGTGAACAGTGACACACACATGGTGAACAGTGACACACACATGGGATGAACAGTGACACACACACACACACACATGGGGTGAACAGTGACACACACATGGGGTGAACAGTGACACACACATGGGGTGAACAGTGACACACACATGGGGTGAACAGTGACACACACATGGGGTGAACAGTGACACACACATGGGGTGAACAGTGACACACACATGGGGTGAACAGTGACACACACATGGGGTGAACAGTGACACACACATGGGGTGAACAGTGACACACACATGGGGTGAACAGTGACACACACACATGGGGTGAACAGTGACACACACATGGGGTGAACAGTGACACACACATGGGGTGAACAGTGACACACACATGGGGTGTGAACAGTGGGGTGAACAGTGACACACACATGGGGTGAACAGTGACACACACATGGGGTGAACAGTGACACACACATGGGGTGAACAGTGACACACACATGGGGTGAACAGTGACACACACATGGGGTGAACAGTGACACACACATGGGGTGAACAGTGACACACACATGGGCTGAACAGTGACACACACATGGGGTGAACAGTGACACACACATGGGGTGAACAGTGACACACACATGGGGTGAACAGTGACACACACATGGTGTGAACAGTGACACACACATGGGGTGAACAGTGACACACACATGGGGTGAACAGTGACACACACATGGGGTGAACAGTGACACACACATGGGGTGAACAGTGACACACACATGGGGTGAACAGTGACACACACATGGGGTGAACAGTGACACACACATGGGGTGAACAGTGACACACACATGGGGTGAACAGTGACACACACATGGTGTGAACAGTGACACACACATGGGGTGAACAGTGACACACACATGGGGTGAACAGTGACACACACATGGGGTGAACAGTGACACACACATGGGGTGAACAGTGACACACACATGGGGTGAACAGTGACACACACATGGGCTGAACAGTGACACACACATGGGGTGAACAGTGACACACACATGGGGTGAACAGTGACACACACATGGGGTGAACAGTGACACACACATGGGGTGAACAGTGACACACACATGGTGTGAACAGTGACACACACACACACATGGGGTGAACAGTGACACACACATGGGGTGAACAGTGACACACACATGGGGTGAACAGTGACACACACATGGGGTGAACAGTGACACACACATGGGCTGAACAGTGACACACACATGGGGTGAACAGTGACACACACATGGGGTGAACAGTGACACACACATGGGGTGAACAGTGACACACACACACATGGGGTGAACAGTGACACACACATGGGGTGAACAGTGACACACACATGGGCTGAACAGTGACACACACATGGGGTGAACAGTGACACACACATGGGGTGAACAGTGACACACACATGGGGTGAACAGTGACACACACATGGGGTGAACAGTGACACACACATGGGGTGAACAGTGACACACACATGGGGTGAACAGTGACACACACACACACATGGGGTGAACAGTGACACACACATGGGGTGAACAGTGACACACACACATGGGGTGAACAGTGACACACACATGGGGTGAACAGTGACACACACATGGGGTGAACAGTGACACACACATGGGGTGAACAGTGACACACACATGGGTCTGAACAGTGACACACACACATGGGTGAACAGTGACACACACATGGGGTGAACAGTGACACACACATGGGGTGAACAGTGACACACACAGGGCTGGGATGAACAGTGACACACACATGGGGTGAACAGTGACACACACACATGGGGTGAACAGTGACACACACACATGGGGTGAACAGTGACACACACATGGGGTGAACAGTGACACACACATGGGGTGAACAGTGACACACACATGGGGTGAACAGTGACACACACATGGGGTGAACAGTGACACACACATGGGGTGAACAGTGACACACACATGGGGTGAACAGTGACACACACATGGGGTGAACAGTGACACACACACATGGGGTGAACAGTGACACACACATGGGGTGAACAGTGACACACACATGGGGTGAACAGTGACACACACATGGGGTGAACAGTGACACACACATGGTGTGAACAGTGACACACACATGGTGTGAACAGTGACACACACATGGGGTGAACAGTGACACACACATGGGGTGAACAGTGACACACACATGGGGTGAACAGTGACACACACATGGGCTGAACAGTGACACACACATGGGGTGAACAGTGACACACACATGGGCTGAACAGTGACACACACATGGGCTGAACAGTGACACACACATGGGGTGAACAGTGACACACACATGGGTTGAACAGTGACACACACATGACACACACTGAACAGTGACACACACACAGGGGGTGAACAGTGACACACACATGGGTGTGAACAGTGACACACACACATGACACCACCCACATGGGCTGAGCATTCTCTCTCTCTCTCTCTCTCTCTCTCTCTCTCTCTCTCTCTCTCTCTCTCTCTCTCTCTCTCTCTTCTCTCTCCGTCATATGTATGTGCTTACATTTACGATTGATGTATTTTTAAGATTAGTATGTAAAGTGGGCTTAGGCTTGATTTTATTATGTGCATTGGCTTTAAATTTAAAATGTGTACATGTTACGAGTATATAAAATAGGATTAGTTTTGATTTTGTGGTGAGTTAAGTTTTACTTATGTGCATGTTAAAGATGAGAACTAGACAGTAGGTTTAGGCTTTATTTTGTCATGAGTAGTATTTGTTTTTTGATATGTGTATCCGCATGCAAACAATATGACTAGGTCTGCTTTTGTTACGAGTGCGTGTTTACCTTTTAATTTGTTCCTGTTAAAAATGAATAACGTAATGTAGGAATAGGCTTCATGTTGCCATGGGTACACGTATTTATATTTTAAATTGTGCATGCTAAGATGAGTAGGTAAAGTAATACATGTATGTTTGACTTATGTAGTAGTAGTAGTAGTAGTAGTAGTAGTAGTAGTAGTAGTAGTAGTAGTAGTAGTAATAGTAGTAGTAGTAGTAGTAGTAGTAGTAGTAGTAGTAGTAGTAGTAGTAGTAGTAGTAGTAGTAGTAGTAGTAGTAGTAGTAGTAGTAGTAGTAGGGACAGAACAAGCCGTGAGGCTTTTTATGAGTCCCATCGTTTTAAACTTTAGCAGGTATTATTTAGGTTATGGTTTGAACGGCTAAAAAATTGTTCCCTATAAAATAACTTAATCAAAGCTTCTAAATATACTAATACATTTTGGAAATTCATCAAGACGATTTTTGAAGATGTTAGTATTTGGTGCACATTTTAACTCAAAGGGAAATTCATTCCACATGTTAGCAACTCTGTTACACTTCTCTGTTTTTGAATGTTAAAAGATGAGTGTGAAAAGTAAGATTAGGTTTTATTTTCCCGTGTGTATGCGCTTACTTCACACATTTTGAATGTTAATAATGAGTATAGATAATAATAATAGGTTTGATTTTGTTATTGATGTGTTACAATATAGGGATGTATTTTGCATGCTTTATATTACTTTGTATGTGTTTATTTTCGTTTTCCATTTTCTACTTTCACATGTATATGTCCAGAGGGCTGGATGTAAAAAAGCATGTTATTGCTTATTCTATTAGCCTCTTTAAATAAAATTAATTAAATAATTCATTCATTCATTCCGTTTGCATGTGTGTGTTCGTTCTTTCTCTCCTTCTCTCTCTGTCCCCCCTCACCCTCTCTGTCTCTGTCTCTCTCTGAAAGTCCCTTGTGGGACGCCACTGATGACATAGCATTATGTGTATTAAAGCAGCTATGTTTTTTAGATGATGCGATTGATATTACTTTAATCAGCAGGACTGATCACACACTGTGGTCCTGCTGTTTTATGTAATCTCATTCATTTTAACAGTGTTTGGAGCAGTATATAGCAGCACATGCTTTCGGGTCGTTTGAGGTAAAGCGCTATATTTATGTAAACAAATGCAGTAGTTTATGTTTTTGAGATGATGCCATTGAGATTACTTACATCAGCATAATGAACCAGACACCGTGGTCCTGCTGTTTTATGTAATCTCATTCACATTCACAGTGTTTGCAGCACTATATAGCAGCACATGCATGCACGCACGCACGAACGCACAGGTGCGCGCGCACACGCACACGCACACGCACACGCACACACACACACACACACCACACACACACACACACACACACACACACGTGCGCGCGCGCAAATGCGCAAACGTAGAGAGAGAGTGAGAGAGAGAGACAGACAGACAGACACACACACACGCTACAGAGAGAGAGAGAGAAACAGACAGACAGGGGGGGGGGGGGGGGGAGGACAGAGAGAGGAGGAGAGCAAACTGTTAACCCTAACGGTGAAATACCCTCCTGACCACCATAAACCAAAATATGACCCACACACACACACACATGCGCACAAATGGAGAGAGAGAGAGAGAGAGAGAGAGAGAGAGAGAGAGAGAGAGAGAGAGAGAGAGAGAGAGAGAGGGGGGGGGGGGCAGAGAGCATTATGTGTATATTAATGCAGTAGTTCAGATTACTTACATCAGCAGGACCGATCACACACTGTGGTCCTGCTGTTTTATGTAATCTCATTCACATTCAGTGTTTGGAGCAATACGTGTGCTGCTATATAGTGCTGCAAACACTATGAATGTGAATGAGATTACATAAAACAGCAGGACCACGGTGTCTGGTCGATCCTGCTGATGTAAGTAATCTCAATGGCATCATCTCAAAAACATAACTGCATTAACCCTGGTGCAATTCTGCCACATGCAATATAGTGTGGCTGGTGAATTAACAGAGAGGATAAACTAAAATAACGGGTTGTCTGTTGCCCTTACGTTTATTGAAGTCTGTGTTGACATTTGAACATAACATCATATAGTAAAAAGCCAACTGTCCGTGTGTGTGTGTGTGTGTGTGTCTGTGTGTGTGTAAGTGTGTGTGTGTGTGTGTGTGTGTGTGTGTGTGTGTGTGTGTGTGTGTGTGTGTGTGTGTGTGTGTGTCTGAAACACGAAACGGGCCTTATAACTCCGCCGTTTTTCGACCGATTCGCTTCACATTTGCTGTGAGCCCTCACGGGGCGATGGCAACGGCAACCGAGGCGGCCGTGTCATTTGCGCGGTTTCGCAAATGCGCGAAACGCGCATCCGCCGGCCTCTCGGCGCCCGTATCTCCAGCGTTTCTGGGCCGATTGCCTTCGAATTTGGCAGGAAGGTGACCGGGGCCGGGAACTATCCGTGTGCCAAACCGGAAGCGCATCCATTACTTAGGCGCATAACAGCAGCATGATGCAAAACGGGCATTATAACTCCGCGGGTTTTCAACCGAATCGCGTCAAATTTGCTGTCAGGCTTGCTGTCACCGGGGCAAAGCCTGGCAGCAAATTTGAAGAAAATCGGGAGAGCGCGGCACTCTCAGAGCAGCGCCAACGGGAAACGGGGCTTTATAACTCTGCCGTTTCTTAACGAAATCGCTTCAAATTTGCTGTACTCAGCGTTACCAGTACTTGGCGTTACCGTTACTAGGCGTTACCGTTACTAGGGAGAGCGCATCACTCTCAGAGCAGCGCCAACGCGAAACGGGGCCTTATAACTCCACCGTTTCTTTACCAAATCGCTTCAAATTTGCTGTACTCAGCGTTACCAGTACTTGGCGTTACCGTTACTAGGCGTTACCGTTACTAGGCGTTACTGGTACTCGGCGTTGCGCTAGTGTTGAATGAAAGTTTGAAAGAAATAAACAAATAACCACGTGACCTGTGTGCTGGTGCTTCAGGTGTAATAACGAACCCTCCAACCGGCTATACAGGTGCTAATCAGGTGAAAAATCAGGTAGTGTATGGTTTAGTGTCTGTGCTGATGCAATACAAATCTTGAACGGAATGTCTTTTGTGTTCAACTGACATCCAGGAACACGTGACTCGGGATAACCCAATAATGAAGCATTCGTGTCGGAATTCAGGTGTAATCCAGGTGTAATCCAGGTAGCAACCCAAACTGTAATTCATGCGGTAAGCACGCCATAGTAAGTCTGCTGTTGATACTATTTGGGGACAATGATAAAGTAACAGCACCTCCACCACCCCTACAAAGTTTGACCATTGCTATGGAAACAACACACAATAGTATAAACCAAATTGCTGACCAAGGTAAGACACAGGTGTGACAGGTAAGAACAGGTAAGAACAGGTATGTCCAGTTGAACAAGAGTAGCCACCTAAACCAATGTATAATGGTGTAAAAACGAAGTAGCATGCCAATTTAAGAGTTGTAGAATGATTTTCCAGTTAGACAGGTGTGTCAGGTGTGCCAGGCTGAACAGGTAAGAACAGGTATGTCCAGGTGAACAAGAGTAACCACATAAACCA
>JAGGCT020000411.1:0-5000 GCA_017654935.2 Phymorhynchus buccinoides
CGTGTGCGTATGCGCGTGTGTGTTGTTGTATGCGTGCGCGTGTGTGCATTCATCTGTACATGAGTGTATGTGAATAAATGCGTGTGTGTACGTGTGTGTGCGTGTATGCATTCGTTCATATGTGTGCTTGCCCTCGATTGCCTGTTCTTAGATACGAGTGTGTTGACGGGCCATTTACCCTGTAAATTGTATTAAGATAAATTGTGACATGAAGTGTGCCATTTTGCCTATTGTATATGCTGTTATGCCATGACGCTTCACGATGTGCATCATTTGACGAATCAGCATGTGCATGTGCATGTGCTTATAAGTATATATGGTGATGGTAACGGTGTGTGTGTGTGTGTGTGTGTGTGTGTGTGTGCGTGCGCGCGTGTGTATGTGCCGGTACGTGCGTGTATGTGTGGGTGGGGTGTGTATGTGTATGCCTATTTGCATGTGCGTGAGCGATTATTTCGTGTTGTTGTTGAATTTGTTGCTTCTTAATTTTTGTTGTTGTTAAGCGCATAGAGCTCCACATTGGTGGAGGAATGCGCTATATAAATGATTCACTATTATTATTATTATTATATGCATGTCTGTGTAGTTGTGTGTGTATATGTATTCTTATTAGTGCATGTGTAAGCGTGTGCAACATCAAGTATGTAAGGGTGTGAAACATTAATAGAGTTAACAGTTTGCTTGTTTGTTGATTGTTTTCGTTCCCTGGCTGGGGGACTCCATGGATCATCCAGGCAGGTGAGGCGCCTGGACGCTGTGGTGCAGATGTATCGGCTAGGGATGAGAGCATGGGATGGAAGTTCAGTTTAACGTCGCGTATCGGCTTTCGCCATGTACGACGGGCTGAACAAACCAACCAGGATATAAACAAAAATTTATGTTCCTGAATCACTGTCTTAGCCAAAAGGCCGAGAAGCGATCAGAATTTGAACATGCAATGAGAGCATTACGTGTGTGGCCGTTTTGTATTGCCCCGCCGCGTGGGCGGCCACATTCCGTCATCGGGGGAAACATTTGTTTTATGTGGTATTATTGCGTGTGTGCACGTGTTTGTGTATGTGAGCGTGCATTTACTTACGCATGTGTATGTTTCGCGTGCATGTGTGTATGCATGTGCATGTACATCCATGTGTGTGCGTGTATGCATGTGTGTGCATGTGTGCGCATGTGTGTGCATGTGTGCGCATGTGTGTGCATGTGTGCGCATGTGTATGTGTGTATGTGTGAGTGTTTTATTGTATGTGGATGCATGTGTATACATGTGATTGTATGTGGATGCGCATACGCATCGTGTGTGAATGTATTTGCTTGCGTGTGCGTGCGTGCGTGTTTGTGTGTGTGTGTGTGTGTAGTTTGCAAGTGTTTGTGTGTGTATGTGCGTGCGTGCGCGCGTGCGTGTGTATTTGTGTATATGCGTACGTGCGTGCGTGCGTGCATGTGTATGTGTGTGTGTGTGTGTGTGTGTGTGTGTGTGTGTGTGTGTGTGTGTGTGTGTGTGTGTGTGTGTGTTCATCATTATTAAGCAACAGCTGTGTCTTATGCACCTTACATTTTCGGGGTCTGTTTTATGTAATGGTTTCTCTAAAATGAGTGTGTATGTGAGCATGTGTGTGAGTGTGTGTGTGTGTTTGTGTGCGTGGGCGCGTGCGTGCGTGTTTATGTGTATATGTGCGCGCGTGCGCGTGTGTGTATGTGTGTGTGTGTTTGCAAGTGTTTGTGTGTTCTCAATGTAAACAAGCAGCTGTGTCTCATACACTCAATTACTTTCCAAATTCAGAGTCTGTTTCCTCAAATGGTTTCTCTCAAAGGATTAATTGCAAAAGGCATCTGTAGGGATCTGTTGAACTGATTGTGTAGAGTGCATTATGTTTAATCTCTCTTTTATCGATACACCTGATTGCTACATCAGTGCACGTGTTGGTTAACATTACGTTTTGCTGATATTGTCGCGCTGAAGTTATAGAAATAGCCATTATCGTTATTCTTGAAATTGCCATGCACGTCATACCGTTAGTAATACCATGACATTGTCGTACTGTTATGTATATGATCCGCACAAGCGTGTGTGCATGTGCATATGGGTCTCTCTCTCTCTCTCTCTCTCTCTCTCTCTCTCTCTCTCTCTCTCTCTCTCTCTCTCTCTCTCTCTCTCTCTCTCTCTCTCTCTCTCTCTCTCTCTCTCTCTCTCTCTCTCTCTCTCTCTCTCTGTATGTGTGTATGCAACCGTGTTATGAATACCTGTAGGAAATCTGTATTTGCGCTGGTTTGTGCATGTTAATGTGCGCCCATACATGTTCTTGATGCAGACGTTTGTACTGGTTGTATCTTCCTCCATGTCAATGTTCAATGGCACGAATACCTTCGGTTTAAAAGTGATGCATTAAACATAAGTTATTACTGTCTGCATTACAATGTTGTAATACACACGGGATATACTAATCCATGCCAGTCAGTTAGGCCCATGCGTGTTTGTAGTTTACTTAATGCTTCTTTGCATTGTCATGATTGATACTATGATGAGTTGAGATTGGTGGGTTTTTTGTGTTTTTGTTGTTGTTGGTTTTTTGTTTTTTTTTTTGAACGTCTATTAACTTGATGCTTTTTGAAAGTCTGATTGCTTTGTTATATAAATATGTCATGTTTGATTATATATATAAGTTATTCCTGTATGCTTTACATTTATGGATATGTATTTGTGCGTGCATGGATGGTCACGCCTTCACGCATATGTTAGTGTGTATGTACATGGGTATGCAAGTGTGCGCGTGTGTGTGCCCGAATATTTGTGTGTATGTAGTGCACATGTCACAGGCCAATGGTTAATGTGCGCACGGAAAATATTCCTTTGTACATTCTATTTGCTGAGAAACGTCTTTTTTTGTTTTTGTTTTTGTTGAACATCTATTAACTTGATGCTTTTAGGAAGTCTGATTCCTTGATTATATAAATATGTCGTGTTTGATTATATCATATACGTGTATGCTTACATTTATGGATATGTATTTGTGCACGCATGGATGGACACACCTTCACGCATATGTTAGTGTGTATGTGCATGGGTATGCATGTGAGAGCGTGTGTGTGCCCGAATATGTGTGTGTATGTATTGCACATATGTCACAGGCCTATGGTTAATATGCGCACGGATGGCATTCCTTTGTACATTCTATTTGCCCAGAAACGCCATCATAATTATGTGAGAAAGCAGTTTTGTAAATTATGCGTGTTGCATGTTATCTACTTCTTTCGAGCTTGGTCCTTTTTTTTTTCTCCACGAAATTTTGTATTTTGTTCGACCAGGTGCCCTTCGTGCAATTGCTACCAGCACTTGGCCTAGTTATTCTTGTTGGAGGTGCGCGTGTGTGTAGCTGTGTGTGTGCGCGTGTTGCATTCGTCCGTACATGAGTGTATGTGAATTAGATACGCGTGTGTAGATGGGCCATTTACCCTGGTGACGTTGCTGCGGGTGCGCGTTGGATGGTTGATACGGGTGGCGGTGTGTGGGTTAGTCTAGGCAGCTTGTCGTTTTGGAGTCTGGTCTGTATGCTGCACTCGTGATAGCGGTACCTGACTGTGGCTACCCGTTACACCGATTGAGCCATTGCTTGGTGATATCAGTGTGACAAAAGATTCCCATATCTCTCCGGCTCTGTCTTTCTCTCTCTCTGTGTCTTTCTCTCTCTCTCTCTCTCTCTCTCTCTCTCTCTCTCTCTCTCTCTCTCTCTCTCTCTCTCTCTCTCTCTCTCTCTCTCTCTCCTTGTTATATTGTTACCACCATTCATCTCCTTTAGTGTCTTCTTTCGTTGTCGTGCTTGATTTGACTTACAGCTTTCCATGTCTATATGCCTCACGTTCTTTGTTTTTGCACGCCATTTTTAATGTTTGGCGAAGAGGCACTTTCTTTTCAAATTGCTTTTTACAAATGCTTATGTCCACTACATGTGCATAGTCATTAATATGGATTCCCGGTTCGCACTTGGTCATGGAAATGATCGTTCGATTTTATTTTTTATCTTGTTCAATTTTTCATGTTTATTCATTGTTCTTTCTTTGGGGCAAACTTTATTGAAGTCATTTATTGTTGTTTCTTTCACTGTTCAAATGAGTCTGTCATGAATGTTCCACACCCTGTCTCTGTACTGTTTGAGTTTTTGGTTCGAGATGTAACATGACTTGTGACCTCTCTAGTGACAGAAGAGAAGAAAAATGGTGTTTTACGTCCTCTCGGTCATAGACACATATGCACAGAGCTGGTGTGGGAATGTTTTATACCAGGGCACTCCGTCTTTCTCTGTTCAAACTTCGATTCATCACTGTTGAAAATGTAGTTCCCTTTCTTCTCCTGTTTGTAGGAGGAATCCATAGTTTGCCTCTAGCACTTCTTTGCTTAGTATTTGTGAACAAAAGTGTCTTGGACATGAACTTTTCAGATGATCCTACTGGGAAAACGCATCTTGCAAATTCCTATCTAAAGTCCCTGTTGTCTTGGCATTCATGTTCTGTGCAACCACTAATCAGTCTTGTAGTTACAAATGTTATATTATTGTTGCTGTTGCTTGCTGGAGACGTCCATCCCAATCCAGGTCCAGCACCTGACACATTTGACGGTTTATCAGTGGCTCATGTTAATGTGCGTAGTATTCGCAACAAGATCCCATTGTTAGAGTGTGAAATTAGCTCATTTGATATCGTAAGTGTGTCTGAAACTTGGTTGTCTGATGATATACAAAGCGACTCTATTCTTATATACAAGGTTTTCATCCACCTGTCAGACAAGACAGAGCAGGGGATGATCATGGTGGTGGAGCAGTATATGTGAAAAGTAATTTGATAGTTAAACCCAGACCAGACCTTAGTATTCCCCTGCTTGAAGCTGTGTGGATTGAAACCAAGCTTGGGCAAGATACAATTTTAGTAGGGACATTTTATAGGCCTCCTGATGCTAACATACACTATTGGGATTTGATCGACCAGTCTATTCAATCGGCCAACAATACCCC
>JAGGCT020000411.1:10000-25000 GCA_017654935.2 Phymorhynchus buccinoides
GTAGGAAACCTGTGGGTTGCAATCTTGCACTTTATGATACCATTCCCTTCCAGGTGTTGGATGGAGAGTGATGTTGGCTTGATCACCTTTTATGTTTTACTGATCTCAGTTTGTTAACTGAAATTCAGTTTATTTATTAACTAGTGCTATTGTACAAGGGCAGCCTTCTAGCCGGTTGGGATCCACTAATTCCCTGCCGACTGAAGCCCCTTGTCTCTAAGCCATAGAGACCTACATCCACCTTCTCCTGTGATTATCAGCAGGGCATCGTGGTCAGGACGCACAATCCCTGACTCACAAGCACTAAGACGGGAACGCCGCCAAGACGCCCCGCACCCAGAATCCGCGAGGAGACCACGCCTGAACCGTGCCATCCCGCGAAGCCGTAACCGGAATGACTGGGAGCTACTCTCACCTGATGAGCAAGCCCAGCCACCCCAGCACTCGCCGATCACTACGGAGGAACTTCAGCACAGCCATGAGTTAAGTCCCCACGACAGTGCCACAAAACACTAACTGGAACCCAGGACACTTAGTGACCCTTCCTGTTTGGGGCTAACCTTTTAGAAAGACAAAAGTCTTGTAAATCCTTTCGGATTCCATTGTTTTTTTCATTCACATTTTGTTTTGGCGCCATTGAGCTGCTTTATTGTTATTGTTGCATAATCTTATGCAGATTTTGTGAGTAAATAAAATACAAGTGTCAAATAATCCTGAACCCTTTGGTCAGACTGATTTGGTCAGTCTTGTAATTTCATGTAAAACCCTACTTCTCTCTGTCTGCCATTAAGAGCAAATCAACCACTTGTATTTCTTACAATCATACGAGCCAGAACCCGGGCACAAATATAAATTTATTAGATGAAAAGGGGCCGGGAAAGTTGCTCACCTCCCATACCCTAGAGAAGTGGGTTAAAGGCAAATTTTCTACTTGAAAATTTAACACACTAAAAGTCTTCCCTAGAGGCTTAGCCTTTTAACCCATTACCTCGTCACAGCGGCCGGTTTGATGTTGAATAGTAATTAAAGTGGTGGCCCGAGAAAAGAAGGGGGGGGGGGGAGGGTGCGGTGTAGATACAGACAGAGGGGTCGTGCATGATACATTGTCACAATGACCAAATGGCAATATCGTCAGCGTACATAGAAATACGACAGTTATCTAGTTTTAGTTTGGAGATGTGCAGCATAATATTAAACAGAACGTGCAGCATAATATTAAACAGAGTAAGTGCAATGATATCGATACTGCCCTGGGGTACTCCCATGTCAAGATGGTGTTTGGCAGAGAGAGACTAGCCCACCCTAACTCCAAAGATAGTGGGGACAGTACACTATTCACAGTGCAGGCTATCCAAAAACTCAGACTGGAACTTGAACGGAGAATTCAACTGGCCTATCAACGTGTAAAATGTGTCCTGTTTAAAAGGGACATAACCAGTGTTTCTGTCCTCACTACTCATAAGGTATAGGGAAAAGAGACCGGATGCTTATCTTCCCCTATACAGTCTTTGCTAACTCTGAAACTTCTGTTTAAAAAAAATGAATATATGAAATTGTATGTGTTGCCTTCAGTGCCGAGCTTGCTGGTTTTTTCTAGGAGCCTCCCATGCCAGATGGAATGAATTATTTTGTTTTACGTCTCGTCGACCGGAGTCATGTGAGACATTACTTTGAATTGAGATGGGGGGGGGGGGGGGGGGGGGGGGGGGAAAAGGGATAAGAGAAGTATTTATTTCTTCAGATAAAGTTGCTCCAGACGGAGTCGTATATGCCCCTTTTATGTCAAAGAAGGTTTTGCAGAATTGAAAAACTTTGAATTTTTTATGTTCCTGCTGGTGTTTGGCCATTTATGTTTGGCCGGAAGTTGGAAAAACTATTTCCGGAGTATTGAGTTTTCTTCCTGCACGTGCAGTCAAGCTGGTAATCTCAAATCTGAACAATTATTTAACAATTATGGGCAAAGCATCAAAGAAAAAGAAGAATTTGGCAGACAAAATCCGCAAAGCTAGGTCAGCCAAGCCAATCAAGGGTCCGTCAGCTTTCGATCTGCATATCAACAAGCAGAAACACAATATTTTAGGTCGGAACCAAACGGCTCGTGGAGAAGTTGGCAACCCTGTTCAATCAAGGACCAGAGCTATCGAGCAGGTTTGTGCAGTAAAATCTTTATATAAATCTTAATTATGAATTGTTTTTTCCCCATTGTTAGGTGAGGGTGCGTAGGTGGTTAAAGCTGGGTCGTCAACTGACACCGTCAGTCGTCACTCAGTATGAACCTTAGAATGTTATTTTTTAATTTTTTATTTGTTGTCAAATCCTAATGAAATTTATGTCATTGGAAAGAGCTTGAAAAGACCTTTAAACTGACACCCAAATTATTAAAATCGGTCAAACATTGAGAACGTTACGACGTTTTAAAATGATAGCCTTTTTTTTACATTCATGAGCTATGTTGATCAAGGTTACCGTATCAAGGTTTGGATGAATCTGAACTTCAAACAGCCATAACTTTTCTTTTTTTTACCAATAAACAAAACATTGGTACCAAAATAAAGCTTATTCAAAGGGGCAACATCAACCACAAACAGACAGATTAGGCCTAAGCTTTTTGTGCGACTCACAAGATCGCAACATCAACATCAACATGGCAGAAAACAACATGTCAGACAGGCTTCGACGCTAAAAGTAAACACTTCCCGACTTGTGGAGACCTTGAGCAGCATTGAGATTAATTATAGATGCACCAAATTTGGTGTACTTGTAGAAAAATAATGAAATGTAACTAAGCATTTGTTTCAAAAAAGCAAGTAGTTACCGTTCAGAAATGCCATGCCATGGTAAGCGAATGAATTGGACCCAAATATTGGATCGCTTGTCTCTCGCGATTGGCCGTCTTCGCGTAAAAAAAATCGTTCCCGAAAGAAAGAAACTCGGATGGTCAGCGCCAAGAATAACCACCAATAAAAACAAGCAAAGGAAGTGACCGTTTGGCACATGGCCAAAATCGGGGTTTGGATTTTCAACGGGAAAAATCGCTGCGGTTTGACCTAATTCGGTCGTCCCTACCGTCAGACGTCTAGCATCATAGCATAATATGTAGACCTGTACGAAAAGGAAAAAAAATTGTAGGGCGAGTGTGGGCTATTGCGACACGTTTTTTGAAGGTCTCTAGAAGAAGCTTGTTTTATCAAAATAGGCGGACTTTATCATTGGCTAACGTGTATCAGGTTCAACATTAGCCACTTCTGATTGGTTACAGCAGATGTTTGTGAACCAAACAAGAACTTGAAGAAGCTAAATATTCACAAAAATCGCCTGAATGAGGTAAGGGTGTATGTGTTCAAAGGCGACAGTGCTATGTAGGCTACTGCAAACCCTGATACAGTTGTAACTTCTGACCCTACCAAACCCATGCATGAACACACATACGGCAATGCTCACACACAGTTTGTGTCACACACGCACTACAAACGGACACAAATACATGCAGATACATACAGAAAAACGTAGACACACTGATTGCAGTGGTCTTTACCTGATTTTATGAAGAAAACTGCAATCAAATAGGGCTGTCGCAATTGCACACGTACACAAGCAAACTTGGTGTGTCCATTTGCGACAGTAACTTCAGTGATTTATTTTGAAAAAAATGTGCATCAAAACATAATTTTAAAAGCTGAACAATGAACTACGATCCTATAGTAACCCAAAATTAGCATTGCAAAGCACACAGAGAAAACTTTCTTACCAAGATCAATTCATCTGTTGAACTCTTAATGCACTGCATCGAGTGATTGTTTTGCTGAGCAGCCTGTCCATCTCCTTGGGATTGAATTTGTATTCGTATTCGTCCAGTTTGTTAACTACAATATTGCAGTGTTATTAGTTATTAGTTTATATTCTTTAATTGTTGATAAATATTAAATGTGTTTATTGTTGTTGTTTTTGTTGATAAATATGTTTATTGTTGTTGTTTTTCTTATGTGCACCTGGCTGCAATTTCTCAGTTATGAGATAATAAAGATGATTTGATTTGACACTGTAAAACTATACTTCACACTGATCCAATACAATGAAGCAGTGTGTTTCCTTCTTGTGAAAAAAGTTGGCAGCAGACACACACAGTGGCGTGCAAAGCCAATCCCGTGCAAAAATAGTACAAGGCTTTCGGTCATTTTGATTGGTTTAAAGAAATGCATATTCATTAGCCCACGGAAAGCACTTTAGAGCAACTGTGTTCGCCCAGAAGTATTGAAGATACAGTGTGTTCAAAGTGAAAGTTCGGAACGGGTGTCACAAATGCCGACATGTCACAATTGCCCACACTCGCCCTAAGCCAATCTCATGGGTGTGTCTAAACACCGGAAAATGCCAACAGGTGAATGTCGGAAAATGCTGACAGGTGAATGTCAGAAAATGCCAAAAAATAGAGGAAAATACCGGAAGATGCCGAAAGGCGAACGTCGGAAAATGCATTAAAATTTAAAATATCACACGGCCCAGGCCTAGGTCGCTACGTGCCCTGTGATGATCTCAGCCTGTGTGAACGGTGTGTGATGCCACAAAACCGTGTCTACTTAAAAATAATTGACATCTACTCATTGAGTTCTTTGATTTATGTTGAGCGCCGATGTGTTTGTATATATGTACGTGTGCGCGCGCTGTTTTGTTTGTAAACACGTCGATATGATGCGGTATGCCGTGAATTCTATTCTAGTGTGCGGGATAGCCAAACTACGGAAATGTGTCATCGGTGCCGTGTTAATCTCTTTGCTATTCGGCAATTTCACTTTCCATTGCAATACATTTTGGGGTTTTCTGTCAAATGTTTTCATAATTCAGCCCTACCATTCCGTGTTTTGATCATTCTGCCTTCATCATTCAGCATTTCCCGTATGTTTTGACCATTCTGCATTCAGCATTCGGCATTTTCCGGTGTATAGACACACCGAATCTCATTGTACTTGTAGTTCCGATAAAAAGAGAGACAAATAGTTAACTTGTTATAAATATGCATTTTCTGTTTATAATTTTCAAAAGTGGGTACAATTTTCCAGAGTATTTCACTGTTTGTCTATTTTTGTTCGTGGCTCAAGCCACAAACCTATAACTCACTTTGTCGGTCTGTCGGTCGGTCGGTCTGTCGTTCCAAAATTGTCGCACTTCAAATCGAGGCTAAACTTCAAAATTAATTGAGGCCGCTCTTTAAAATGATGTATTTTAAAAGCGTACAAAATAATAAACATATGTAATACAGACACTACAACAGACACGACGAGTATGCGGTGCTTCTTTTGATGAGTATAAGTAGGATACATAGTTTTAAATGTTTTCCAAAAGATATAAAAAGTTACGAAATGGTGCAGAGATAACATTCTGGTTTACAGATTAAAATTATTGAAAATCCAGGGGAGGTAACTCATGATTGGAGTGGTAAAAATAGACTGCGTGCCACAAACTATTGCGATTTCGCGCTTGTTTTTATACATTGTATGTGTCCGTTAGAAAATGTTGACTGCTTTCTTCCAAAAATCAACAATTGGTAGGGACGATCGTATTTGTGCCAGTCTCACACAGAGTTACGTCCCTTTGTTTAAATTTAGGCGAATAAGAAAAAACAAAACTTTTCGAGTTTGCAAACGGGCCAATATGGAAAAAGAAGAATTTCTTCTTGTTGGTGCATTATTTTTGCCTTAAAAGAAGTCGTGACGGGTGTGCAGAGGATTCAGCTTCATCACTTTCAAGCTGAAATGTTCAACTTTCAGACAGATCAGTGATCGGCGGTGCGGAGATTACCGAGTTGAAAAGCGTTAACAGAATCAGTTGTCCTCTCGCTGTTTAAGCCCTCCGCGCATTGATAAGCAATGGCGGTAACAAGATGAATCCTTCTACTAATTTTCTCAAAGGTTAAGAAAGAAATCTACCGTACCAATGTTTTCCTACATCCACAGCATTAAGCCTACCGATCTGGCGACATTTTGCCTAGTTTTCTTACAAAAAGAGTGGCTTCCCTTGCAAAGTAGAAACGATCGACAAACGCTGAATCTAACAATACTTTGCTCCACACGACCAACTTTATTAGGAAATCTCCTGTTTGCTTCAACGCCATAAAATTTAAGCTTAAGATGTTGCACACAATAATTTTTGTGGTTTTACACTTTTTGAAAATCGTTGGGAAACAAAATGTCTGCTACTGCGCGAGCCTGTCTCATGAGATGATGTCATGGGAAGACGCCATTGCTAAAGCGAAAATAGTTTCTGTTCGATTCAAATACCAGTATCATAAAAAACCAAATATTTGAGGTTTTTTGTCATGAAAACATATAATACATAGTTTCTACAGGCAGCACTCCATTTTTGAATGCTTATTTTTCTGGTAAATTAATCGAGTTTTGTCAAACTTTCAATTGTCTTGATTCTTGGTAGAAAATTGTCACAAAATGTCTCTTCAGCCTTGTATGAAGAAATAGACCAATGTTTCAAAACATTGCGCCAATTATTGACAGAAAATGCATCTTTACAGCAAGTTAACTATTTTTCTCTCATTTTATAACAGCTACTCTGAGAATTGCTTACACATTTTTTTTTTTTCTCGTACATGTACCTACAAATTTTTGGAAACGGGACAGAACTCAAATAATGTTTTTGTTTTTAGACTACTCACAGATAGTGGGCTGTCTGTAGAAAAAAATATGTGTAGCTTTTTGGAGAAAAGAAGCTCTTATTTTTTGTTTTTGCATGAAATAAACTTTGACTTGACCAAAGCCTCTTCTTTTCGCTTTTCAATTGCAGCTTATGACGCATCAATTTGACAAAGTTTGATGTATTCAGTAATTATGTCAATAAATACGTCTTTATTTGCGTGCGATCTAATCAATTCACCGATTAAATAATAGCATACGATGTTTTAAACTGTTTTACCTTTTTTTGGGTTACATTATGACTTATCGTTTTATGAAAATGACCTATTATATTACCTATTATAAAACGATAAGTCATTATGTAACCAAAAAAAGGTAAAGGTGCAGATCAACTCCCCCATGTTGTGGGTTTTTTGCATGACAAAAGTTAGTACAGTACTAATTTTTTTTAAACTACTATGCAGTATGACAATTATTTAAGTCATTTTTGACTTTAAAACAATAGGTCATTTCAAAATTTTATCAGTCAATCATAATGACTGATGACAGGTGCTAAGAATAATCCCTGAATAAGTTGTTCAGTCTCCCATGTCTCGAACATGTTTAAATGCAAGAATGTTTTTTAACAAGGATAGCATTTACTTTCTTTTTTAAAGTGTGTTAGCATCATTGTACATTACATAACCGTGCTATGCAAACATGAATGAAATAGTTGTGTTGCATTTTCAATTTGATTTGGACAGCGACGCAAAACCCTGCTGAAGGAGTATAAAGAGCACAAGAAAAGCAACCAGTTCAAAGACAAAAGACTGGCAGAGTCCACAGACAGACTGGCACTGGAGAGGAAGGTGGGTGTGATGTCACTTTTCATTAAATGATTTATGGTTTCACTTTCAGATTTGCTTTCATGCTATCGTTTTAGGATAGATCTGTAAACTGTAAAATACCAGCCGCGAACGAAAAGAGCGAAGCTGGTAATGTTTTCACTGCTGTCTATGACTATCTATCTATCTGTGTATGTTACCATGATAGCGTTTGAACAGAGGGACCTATGACTCTCATGGGATAGGTACTCAAAATCTCTAGGCCAAGTTTGAAAATGAAGGTCAAGGTCACTGAAACCGAAAATGCTGCTGCACCTGGCATGATAACGGAAGGACCTAGGATGCTCAAATTTTGCATGCGGATAGGTACTAAAGATCCATGTTCAAAAATAAAGATCATAGATCAAAGTCACTGGAGCCAAAAATGCTACTGAGCACCTGGTATGATAACGTTTGAACGGAGGGACCAGGGATGGTCAAATTTTGCATGCAGGTAGGTACTAAGAATATCTCGGCCAAGTTCAAAAATGAAGGTCACTGGAGCCAAAAATGCTGCGGAGCACATGGGATGATAACGTTTGATCGCAGGGACCTAGGAGTAGGATGCTCAAATTTTGCATGCGGATAGGTACTATGAATATCTAGGCCAAGTTTGAAAATGAAGGTCATAGGTCAAAAATCAAGGTCATCAGAGCCGAAAATGCTGCAGAGCACCTGGCTTAATAACGTTTTAATGGAGGGATCTTGGACGCTCAAATTTTGCTTGCAAATAGGTACTTTGGATATCTAGGCCAGGTTTAAAGATGAAGGCATGGATGCAACCTTGGCTCGGATACAAGGCAGCGCCTGTTTTTCCAAATTTTGACCCCCAAAAAAAATTGGACTCAAGGGGTCAAAAGTGTTGAATTTTCACTTTACAAGCCTGGAATAAGCTTCAAATTGAGTATGATTTTGCTTTTTCTTCAGCTTCAGGGGGGCAACACCCCCCTGACCCCGCCGGGGCGGCCCCTGGACCCCTGCCTTGCCTGTTTTTTTATTTTCTCCAGTTGCATCCAAGTGAAGGTCATAGGTCTTCGTCACAGGAGCCGAAGATGCTGCCGAGCATTTGGACCTGTATTCACACAGAGAGAGAGAGAGAAACAGGACGATGATTTGGACGACAGGATCGTTTACTGTAATGAAAGAGAAAACGGGAAATTTATATCTTACTGTTGGTATTGGGTCTTAAACAAGTTTTTAGGTGTTTTTTTGACTGGATTATTTGTTGAATTTTCTCTCACTTGTAATTTTTGTTAACAATCAGAACTCATGTCTGGCCTCGTCAATTGACTCCTGACTTTGAAAAGAAGAAACTCCTTCCTCGTTCAAAAGACAGAATCCCTTCCAATTTTGTGTCAGGATGTGACACTAAGAGTATAACACAGTCATACATAAATTATCCCTCGGAAATAGAATGTCGCTGAGCGGCAGACATGTTAAATGCCACTGTCTCAGTATTAAGGGTGTGCACCCCACCAATTAAGGGTGTGCATCCCAGAAAGCGATTTGCACCAGTCAAGGGTGTGTAGGTGCATCACCCAAAGGTCACAAGGAGGACAGGGACCGAACATGAGAAGGGAGGCATGGAGGTACTTTGGCTTATGCCCGTTCTGATGATGGCATACCGATCAAGGTCAAGAGAGAGAGAGGGAGGGAGAGAGCTATGGGGTGTCGCAAGTGTGTGGCATTGCTGGTGACGGACATGTCTGCTGCTCAGCGAAGCCCTTGTTTTTTTTGTATTTTGCAATATCTTTTTTTTCTATTTGTATTTTTTGTCCTTTGCCGATCTACGAAGTAGATCGCAAAGGAGTATGTTTTTGTTCGTGTATGTAACTCTTTTTTTTCTTCTTTTCCCCTATCTGTCCCAAGGATATCTCCCGAACCGCTTGACCGAATCGCTTCAAATTTTGTGTGGTGGTGTGTCCCCATGAGAGGAAGGCATCCGCGCAAACAATTTCGCCGTCCTGACCTTGACCTTGGTGTATGACCTTGAAAACCGAAAATCGTTAAGGGGCCATAACTTCCACACCGTATGTCCTAGAGTCTTGAAACTTGGCATGGAGGTACTTTGGCTTATGGCCGTTCTGATGGTGGCATACCGGTCAAGATCAAGGTCAGGGAGATCGGTACGCCTAGGGGTCTAAAAAATTGGGGTTTTCTGTCCCAAGGATATCTCTTGACCGAATCGCTTCAAATTTTGTGTGGTGGTGTGTCACCATAGGAGGAAGGCATCCACTCATCAATTATTGCCTTCGTGACCTTGACCTTGGCGTATGACCTTGAAAACCGAAAATCGGTTTAAGGGGCCATAACTTCCACACCGTATGTCCTAGAGTCTTGAAAACTTGGCATGGAGGTACTTTGGCTTATGGCCGTTCTGATGGTGGCATACCGATCAATCGTCAAGGTCATAAAATTTTGTGTCTGAGGTCGGTACGCCTAGGGGTCTAAAAAATTGGGTTTTTCTCCAAGGATATCTCCCGAACCGCTTGACCGAATCGTTTTCAATTTTGTGTGGTGGTGTGTCACCATAGGAGGAAGGCATCCACTCATCAATTATTGCCTTCGTGACCTTGACCTTGGTGTATGACCTTGAAAACCGAAAATCTTTAAGGGACTATAACTTCCACACCGTTGGTCAAGGGCAGGGAGATCAGTAGGCCTTGAAAGTGGTAGGGGTCTAAAAATTGTGTTTTAAGCCATATTTTCCACATTTGTACTTGACAGAAGCGCTTCAGATTGTGTGTGGTACTGTATAACCTAGAGTAGAAAACATCCCAGAATACATTATCGCCATGCTAACCTTGACCTTGAAGTGTGACCTTGAAAACCGAAATTTCCTTCTTTGCGCTATATATTTCTTCTTCAAGCTGTATCTCGTGAACTAGAAGACAGAATCCCTTCCAATTTTGTGTCAGGATGTGACACTAAGAGTATAACACACTCGTACATAAATTATCCCTCGGAAATGGAATGTCGCCGAGTGGCAGACATGTTTCCGTTTTTCTTCACCCTCCTATATCTCGTGAAATACTGTATAGAATCACTCTAAATATTGTGTGGGGGTGTAAAAAGAAGAGTAGAAGACATTGTAGTACATGTACAAGTTATGCCATGTGGGATTTTAATGTCGCTGAGCGGCAGACATGCCTCCGAGTTAAGAATGTACACCCCATTAAGGGTGTACACCCCATTAAGGGTGTACACCCCACTGATTAAGGGTGTACATCCCGGTAAAGGAGGGGGTCTAATACTAAACGTAAAAGACATCCTAGCACAAAATGTGCCACGTGGGGCTTAAATATCGCCGAGTGGCAGACATGTCTCAGTGTTAAGGGTGTGCACCCCACCAATTAAGGGTGTGCATCCCAGAAAACGATTTGCACCCAGTCAAGGGTGTGTAGGTGCATCACCCAAAGGTCACAAGGAGGACGGCGACTGAATATGTGAAGGGCGAAGGGAGGTACAGGGCGGGGCATGTACAGGGCGTAACCGGCAAAGGACATATCTGCCGCTCGGCGATACCCTTGTTAATTTCTTTTCTTTTTGTTCAGAGGGCCGGATGAAAAAAGCCGGTTATTGTGCTTATTCCGCTTTCCCTAAATAAAAAACATTTGTTCGTTCGTTCGTTCTCTCTCTCTCTCTCTCTCTCTCTCTCTCTCTCTCTCTCTCTCTCTCTCTCTCTCTCTCTCTCTCTCTCTCTCTCTCTCTCTCTCTCTCTCTCTCTCTCTCTCTCTCTCTCTCTCTCTCTCTCTCTCTCTCTCTCTCTCTCTCTCTCTCTCTCTCTCTCTCTCTCTCTCTCTCTCTCTCTCTCTCTCTCTCTCTCTCATCTTTTTACAGATGGAGTTTGAGCGGCGGAACTTGGATGAAGAGGAGGGTGAAGAAGAGGTGCTGACTCACTTGGGACAGTCAGTGTCAGAGATTGAAAACTTTGATGATGAACTGGGCAGCGATTCTGATGACGATGATGGCAAGCTTCCCAGTAAGTCGTACATAACAGAGCTGTTTACCATTATGATTTGTCCGTAATCATTCCGTTTTGAGACCTCCGATTACACTATTATGGTCAGCAATGATTAATTCCGCTGAACGAAGAAAAAAAATAAGAAGAAAGCGAAAGTAGCATGCGAATGGTCAAGAGTAGTTGTCTGCCATCAGAATCACGTCCCTTGTTTCATCTTTCCGGTCACAACGCCATGTTACTTTTCTACTAATGCGCAATTTTCTATTCATTACATCATGCCAAAACGCCCAAAGAAACAAGGATCACAACCAGAATCTGATTCTGAATCTGCTCCTGAACTGACATCAAAGAAAAAAAATCTGTTCAGCAATGATACAGATGTGACCACCACAAAACATGGCCTTGTTTGAAGGCGAGTGGTAGAGAAGTGACAGCCACGTTATGTAGCCTGTGGTCTTATGGACGTAAGATTAATCAATCATTTATTGCAAGTGACACATCGATTCGGCAGAGCATCGTGAATTTCAAGCTTACACTTGTAATCAGTTGTCTTGCACTGTAAGTGCTATGGAGCTTCAATTTCTTTCTTTATCTGTTCTTTATTTTTCCAACTTCTATTTACAGAAGTAAACATATGCACTGCCCCCCACCCCCACCCTCTTTCTTTTTGCAGGATACTCATCTTTGAATTACTCTTCAATTACACAGTAAGACGCACACTAAAACATACAAATACATTGTCAGATACAGTGATGTCCTGAGGCCCCGGTCATAGGCCATTGACCTATTAAGACTGAAAATGTACTATTGTGTTCTACCCTGTCAGGACAAATGTCTGATTAAATTTTTAACACTGGCACGCTTTGTCTTATTGATTTCTGCAAGAGCCAGGACATTGTCCTATTGATTTCTCTTGTCTCAGGACAACCTGTCCTATCATTTTCCGACACTCGGTACATCACTGCAGATTTTCTTTTTATTGTGTGTTTGTTTTTTATAATTAAAAAAAAATCATTAATGCATGGTCACAAAGTAACTCCACAATTACCGTAAATGCATCACGTTCTGAGGATGACTGACAGATTCCTCAGATTACTATTCAAAGCTTGGGATTACTCTTCTTGGCCTAGAGTTTTGGGATTGAATACAAGTTGCCCATTAGCCTTTGGGGACTTTTTCCAACACCATCTGTCCTGCAGTATTCTTTACCAAGAAAGTGGTTTGGATGTCCCCTGGGCAAGGTATCTCCTTTTGTGAGCTCATTCCAGCCCGGCTTTCCAAAATAGTAGCTGTCTTTTCTGCTCTCTTGAGGTCATAGTGGGATATGACTGACTTGCACACACATTCTTATGTGTTTCATACTAAGCCAATCCCTTTCTGAGCAAGGAAAAAAAGCGTTGCTTCTTAATCTTAGTACCGGTAAACATTTTCAATGAGAAAGTTTTAATGTTGAAAGGCAGCGAAACTGCACCTTTGCCGAATATTTTGTCTTTTGTTGTACATAGATTTTAGCTAAAATTATCGGTCAATCAAGTATTGGAAAGTATTGCGACAATGAAAGTATTGTGAGTATGGCACTAAAAAGATAAACAAGGATTTCATGTTTATACAGAAAATATGCTTGTTAAGTTTTAGGCTGTGAATAGATTGATACAGAACCTGGATTATTCATCTCATTTGAATGACTAATATGTAATCTTAAAGGGGCACCCTGACGGATGAGTTTTTTCAAGAAATATGTCGAGACCACCAGGAAAACACCCTTTACAGAGATTGCAACACTCACTAACACTTTGCTCTGGTTTCCTATAAATCAAATCGGCGAATCCTCCTTGGTGGAGGTACTTGAAGTCAAATTCTTTCAAATGGCTGCCTGAGTTTAGACCAAATCATTTGCACGAAATTTTCACAATACAAGCCTTTTATTATTTTTTATTTTATTTTATAGTTTACCTAAAGGAGTTTCGCTCACAACAAAGAAAATAGCTCCAATTTTTTTTTACTGCACTACAAAAAAGAAAAAGCTTCAATCACAATAAGTGACCTCTATCCACCCCATCCAAAATGGCTTCTCTCTCAGGCATCTCCGCCAATGAGGAATCAACGTTTTTGACGGTTTGATTTCTAGGAAACCAGAGCAAAGTGAGTGTTCCGATTCTTGAAAAGGCTGTTGTCTTTCTTGTGATCTCGACGTGTTTCTTGCAAAAACTCATCCGTCAGGGTCCACCTTTAAAAAAAAAAGTATGTTTATGATACTGGGCTTTTTTGTGTGTGTGGAAAGGGTATACAACAAGTACAGGAATGTACTAGAGTTTATTTAGAATATTTTATTACCTGGTACAAGTTTTAATTGTTGGTTGTTGTTGTTTTTTCAAGGAGAACTTACCAAAGAATTCTTTGGAGGTTATCTGACGGAAAAGGAGGACCCAGAGAAAAATTGGAAAGAGCGAATGGCAGAACTTATCGCTCAGACCAAAAAGGAAAAGGTATGTTTTGTTGTGCATTGCCTAATGGGATTATTCAAAACGTCTTTATGTGGTGTATGATATGAACATCTATGCTAGAACTAGATTTTGTATTTTAAGGTAACTCTGTCCAGAACTTATATCAGTTAGTTGCTCCTTCTTCCTCTGTCTCAGATTTAATCATTTTACTTTTTCCCCTCATCTGACTACGGTTCTCTCTCTCTCTCTCTCTCTCTCTCTCTCTCTCTCTCTCTCTCTCTCTCTCTCTGTCTCTGTGTGCGTGAGTGCGCACGTTCAATGTGGTGCATATGTGCATAAGGGTGTATGTATGTGTGCGTATGACTGATTATACATGCGTCTGCCTGCAAACATGTGCCAGCTTATGCGTGGCATAGAGCCTAACCTGTAGTTATCAGACAGATCTTAGTCAGAACTTAATAATTAATTCACGAAACAAGAACACAAAGAGGATCCTGTTCAGTGTCGAGAAGATCTGGGGTTTAACGTTCCTGCTACGGTGTGCGTATCTAGGGATTAGTGGTTTTAAAAAAAGGTCAGAAGATAAACTTTCTCTCTCTCTCTCTCTCTCTCTCTCTCTCTCTCTCTCTCTCTCTCTCTCTCTCTCTCTCTCTCTCTCTTTATTTATTTATATATAGTTATTTAATTTATTTGTTTAATTTCTTATTTATCTATTTTGTTTGTTTTGTTTCTGTATTTAGTATTTATTTATTTATGTATCCTTGTACGTGTTTATGTGTTTATTCTTTCATTTTTTAAACCTATCCAAATCTATTCTTTTCCTAGTAGTTGTCAGTGTCCTTAGAAGATTCTTTAGTTGTGTGTTGTTGGGTTTTTTTTGTTACACATGTCTTCTCTGTGCTTTGCTTTTGGTTTTGTGTAACTTGTTGCATAAGCTTAGCTCTTTCTTTTGACATGGCAACACAGTGACTTGCTTGGACAGACAATAAATAAGAGCGCATCCTATTGGCAAAGCTACAAACTATCATCGATATTCCATGGCACATGTCATCAACAAGTATATGTAACGTGTACAGCAGCCTTCCGAT
>JAGGCT020004119.1:0-105902 GCA_017654935.2 Phymorhynchus buccinoides
CCTTCGTCATTCATTTCCAGACAGTTTTCGTGGACTGAGGTTTTAGGTCTTGTCCGATTAGTCATCACTGTTTGCTTGTTATTTAACACTATCTGACACCTAAACCTCCCTAACCCTAACCTGAAACCGTCCAATCCACAACACACCAATTGAATGGTACTGTCATGATATTGACACTTAAGTGACCCTAAACCTATCCGCTACTGAAACCGTCTGAAATGAATGGAAGTGTCAGAGGAGGGCTATTCGTACAGTTGCCGTCGCTCTTCTTGTTTTTAGCATGGGCCCCACATGTGATTTCAAAACAGGCGTGGAATGGCAGCGCTGTCGCCACAAACTTGCATTAAATGTCCCCATTGTCGAACTTCAGAACACCTAAGGTGGGAAAGACGGATAACAAAATGAGACGATGTAACAAATCAAAAATATTTTCTTTATTAGTGTGGTGTAATTTTGCATGGTGAGATTGGTCTTTATGTTATGTTACTCCCAATCCTGAAATTGCCCATTTCATGAAACGGGCGAAGTGTTTTGCCCAGTTTGTGAAATAGCCAATGCAATTTATAACTTGCAATTGAGAAAAAGCAATATGAATGAAAAATAGTTTTCATTCATTAGCACACACAGATCAAGAATTGGTTCAAACGAATGAGAAATCTCATCTGTAGATGAGTTAAAATTATTTTATTCAGACCAGACTTAATTTGATAAAACGTTTGATTAAACATATGGCTCAGGCATGCCCCAGCTTAGCATCTGGTCGAGTTGGGGGGCAGGATAGGGGTGCACATACAATGTAGAAAAGTGTGCTCTAACAGTGGTCGCCGCTTTATAAAACCGCGGTTAATAGAGCCAGCCGTTTATTAAAGCCGATTTCTTACGGTCCGGATTTTTCACTATATGTTATGTATTAAAAAAAAAGCCGCTTAATAAAAACCACCCCGCCGCTTATTAAAGCAACTTTTCTCAGAGAAATCACATAGTTTTTGACTAAAACTCACACGATTTTGTTCTTTTTTTTTTTTTGGCGTAGAAAATATGTCACTTGTGTCACTCAAGACATATTTATGTGCACGCTCACGTGTATCACGAAGTAACTGAGTTTAGAAAAGAATGTCAGTCAATAAAAACCACACGTGTTTGAGTTAATAAATAAATTAAATCACTTTAGCCGTTTTCTGTCGGACTGGCAACTTCAAGCAAGAGGCAAGAATGAATTGAATCAAAATGCCGAAAAGAAAACGCCAAGATTTTAACCACAAACGAGAAAATTGACGAAAGAAAGTGTGAAAGTGTGACTGACGTAAACAAAAGAGAAGCCACAAAAAAAATGGTCGAAAATGACGTAATCCTGGACCGCCGGTTATTAAATCCGCCGCTTATTAAAGCCATTTTTCGTCGGTCCCAACATGGCTTTATAAAGCGGCGACCACTGTACCATTGAATCAATCTTAATCAATACCTGTGTGAATGGGGATTAAAAAATGTGATATACATTGTCCATTTCATAAATTGGGCAAAGCATTTTGCCCATTTCATGAAATAGGCAATTTCACAGATTGGTCGTAACAGATACATTAGTGTAGCATAATTTTGATGGCCATGGACACAGCATGACGCCGTTCAACAAAGAAAGGCACAGGCCAACTGATTCGAATGTATCGCTGTGGGAAATCGGAGCGTTTCAGAAATGCATTGGTATTTTGAGTTTAATTTAAATGTGTGTTGTGAAGTAAAACCAAACAAAATCTAGTAATACTGTGCTAGTATCGACTAAGAAATTACGTGAAATTTAGGAAAACGTATTATTGAGCAGAATCTTCAATGTACTTTGGCAAAATGTGCGTTTGAAAGGACACACCACTCCCACTCTACCATTTCATAATCATTCAGTCATATCGAGACTTGGCTTTTATTTTTAAAAATCTCACTGGCAGCTAAAATTGATGGGAAACTCGCTTTGTTTTCCCTTTATCTTTGACACGCATTTATGTGACTTGTTTTACTTTGCCAGGCAAAAAATAAAGCGACATATAATTGTATGCAAGTAAAATTCTTCGTCTTGCGAAATGGGACACAAGGCATTAAAGGTCATCAGGAAAATGACAAATCAAAACCAGTATTGTTCCTGTGTACTTCTCACAGCATTGTTCATGTGTAGTAATGAAATTGATCGTATTGGCCAGTCTTGGATTGTTTGGAGTTCATTCGAGTGTTAGAAAAATGTTATAAGGAGTACTGTTTTGTTAAGCAGGTGTGTATGCATGTGCGCATCTGTGGTGTGTGTGTGTGTGCACATGTGTGTGTATTTGTATGCAGCTCCTTAATAGTATCCTACTTAATCACAGTATATGCGTTTGTTATCAGCTTTCCCCGTGTTGTAAAGAACATGTTTTAATATTCATTATTTTGATGCTGTTTTTTCGTTCTTTTTTTTTCATGTTTTCACTACCAAAAAAAGTCTAATTTCACCTTGTTTTGCCTGAGACATAACAAAGTGTCTATTTAAGAAAATGAATAGGTGTACATTTAACGTTTTAAAATGTCAGGCAAAGGAGGCCTGTGTTGATGTATGTTGGGACATGTTAAGGGTGTGGAAAGATTTTTGTTACAACTTTGAGCCACATTAAAATAAAATCGCGTCACTCGGTGTTCCATGCAGTGGCATCAATCTTACGTCCTTTCATTGAATGAACCCCAGACATACATTTATATCCCATGAAACCAGCTCTTTGATGGGGGGGAAATCAGTGCTTGGTCATCGGAAGAATGATTAACCCTTTCGCCGCCAGCCATTTTTTCAGCCAAAAAATACTATTAAAACTTAACTGGGTAAAGAAAAACAAATATCTTCAATATTGCAAATTCCTCTGTGACATATATAACATTAGGCCTATCCTTACCTCCCAAAATTAAGAAAATAGGGTCTTTGGATAACAGGCCATGATTTGATGTCATTCAGTGACATGGGTGTTAAACCATTGTGGTGCTAAAATGCGACATTGGAGGTGAAAGGGTTAACCCTAATTTCTCCTGGGATAATGAAACGGCAAAACGTGATATTCAAAAGGAAAAAAAACGTGTCAATTGTCTCAGTGAAAGTATTACCTGAGCAGGCATTCAAACATTGGATGTGTGTGTTTTTGTTGAAAAACAAACTAAAAAGAAAAATGAAGACATCAAAAAGGGTGTGTACACATGTACATGGAAACTCATCTGCCAAAAAATAAAATGGAAGTAAAAAATATTCGGATGGGAAATGTGGATGGATTTGCTCATGAATGTGTACTTCTTCTTCAATCGCTCAGTTTCCTGTCATAATGAGCGCAGATGCGTCATGCTGCCATTATGCGCCTAACTTAAAAAAACAAGTTAGGCCCAGCATGTCTGTCCATCTTTGGCTGGAGAAAATCTTTGTAAGAATGTATAGAAAAAAAGGGCAGGAGAATGGACCAGTAAGGCAGAAAGATAAAAAGGTGACAGGAAGCAAAACGAAAAGGCAGAGTCAAAGACGGATAAGAGGAAGTTGCAGCAAGCACAGAACTTCCAGAAGGTGGGGGGACTATTTTTTTTATACAAAAGACCCCCTGGTATCCCCTCGGGGAGAATGTGTACATGCCTTCCTATTTCTTGTAGATATTTTTTTATTGTTGATGGGATATGCACATGGGTTTCTGTGCATATTATGTGCACACGCCCCATTCTGTGTGCCTTTTATTTTTGTTGCTTATAATTGATATCCAGTCGTCATTTATCTCCATTTCCTCCGTGGGGATACCGGGGGGTCTTTTGTATAAATAGTCCCCCCACCTTCTGGAAGTTCTGTGCTTGTAACTTCCTCTAATCTGTCACTTTCTTTGACTCTGCCTTTTCCCTTTGCTTGCGGTCATCTATCTTTCTGCCTTTCCGGTCGACTCTCCTGCCTTTTTTCGAGAAACACTTTCAAAAAGATTTCCTCCAGCCGAAGTCGGACGTGCTGGGCCTAATTATTTCTTACTTAGGCGCATAATGCATCTGCGCTCATAATTGCCAGGAAACAGTGATCGAAGAAGAATTTGTCTCCATTTTATGAGCCTTCCTCTGGAGTCTCCCCATCCTGATTATGTTGGCCTTATCCCCCCTTGTTGATATTCGTCAGGTTGCGAATGATGCGTCTACTTAGGAGTATGAAGCCGTAGGCTGACTCCCTCTTGTGACATGAAAATAATAATAAATATGAATAATAATTGTCTTGATTTGTTTTTGTTGTGTGTGTGTGTCAGTGTGCGCGCGCATGCGAGACAATTGAGATCAACGAGTGATCATGATACTGTATATGAGTGTGTGTGTGAGATATGGGGAGAGAAAGAAAGAACGCAGATGTGACTTGAAATGTACATGTGCATGTATGAAAAGCATGTTCACACAGTCGTGCTCACTTAAATGCAATGTTTAAATATTATCAGGCACGCCTGAAACCTGTACAGTAATACATTATTTTTAATCACAGTAAAAGAGCGCCGACCAACAGTTGAAAGCTTATGCCTAGGGATCTGGAGAGATAGAGGGACGAAAACTGAACGTAATGTGCGAGCTGGCGTATAAATGGAAATATTGTCGCAGAGGTAAGATGGAGCAGCTTGATGGATAGATTTATAGCAAAGTGTGTCAATTCTGTCTGCGACAGGTAGCCAGTGCAAAAAACAGACTCACACACACATCAATGCAGGGTCGGACAGTAACGGCTGCCCGACTGCCCGGGGCAGGTAGTCGTAAGTGTCGGGCAGGTGGCGAACTCGACGACCTGCCCACCGGGCAAGTGCAAGTGCTTAGAAAAAAATCACACCCAGTTTATTTCAGTCTGTTGTAAAAACCACAAGTCAGGTTCTAGGCCTACAACGCGACAGGCCCTACTATCACTAAGCTCGCGAGTAGCATCACCAGCAAAATCGGATAGCCATTTGTATCGAGCAAGACGATTGGCTACAGAAAATTCATTATCCAGTCAGAATGAAGCATACTTAGCCAGTCAATTGCAGACACAAAGCTAAAAATAGCTTTGTGATTGCAGACAGCCTTTGGCAAAATGGCACACGATATTATGACATGTGCTTCGGGTTCAGACAAGAAGAAATCAAAACCAACCACACTGTTGGGTTTTGTGGGGTCATCCATGAAACAGAAACAACGAGTGTGGGTGAAAAACGGGAGGCTGAGAAGGAGGAGTATGAGAAGAACACAAGGAAGAGGAATTTTCTACCGGAATGGAAGAAAGAGTTCGTGTGGGTGCAGTTTGATGAAGAGAAGGAGATGATGGTGTGCACGGTTCTTGTTTGTTTGGGTGCTTTTTTCATTTGTTTTTGTTCTGAAAAAAATTTATGTCATTCCCGAGGAGCTGTGTGACAGGATGGCCAACCATGAAGACTCTTTCTACTAGCTTTTTCACTCATGGTACATTCATTTATCGGGCAGGTGGCTAAAACTGGGGGGCAGGTAAAAAATTTGTCTACCTGCCCTCAGGGCAGGTTGCAAAAAACGTTACTGTCCTACCCTGCAATGAAAACAAAGCCAAGAAGTTCTCTTAAATCTCAATGAATTTATTATTCACTTTACAAATATGTACATAATAAAGAGGGGAAAACATTGCACAAGGCAAAAGTTGCAGCCAATTTATTATATACATTTTGGACTGCATATCATTTCACATATGTTTAAAAAATCACAATTCAAAAAACAAACAACTTTTGGGAGTGAGGAAGGAAAGTGGGGGGGAGGGACCAACAAAATGTCAAGAACAGTTGAACACCTCTAGGTATCATGCGAACAGAATCGTTCAACTGAATGGTTGAACAAAATACTTGAATGCTTGTTAATATAATAATCTACAAAATTGTTGAACAGTGTATAACTTGATTACACGCTGAAACATGGCGGTCTCCGAGCTTTAAAACACTAAGCAAGTTAAAAAGTAGACCTGCGCTCATATGTAATTACCCAAATCTTCTTATAAAAATGTATTCCAAATGGTTTTACCCCGAACTCCTTTCAAGAAGAGTTTCATCCAGAATTTATGTACTGAATGAAGTTTAGGAATAAAATATTGAATAACAAGAAGTTTCATCATGTTGCATCACATTGGTATTTGGTACTTTATAGTCACATAGGCGTTATTAACCTCTTCGCTGCCCACAACGTATATATACGTCCTCTATAGCGCTTCAGTACTTGCCACCGACGTATATATACCAGGCATCAGAATAGTCTGAAGTCCAATCCCCTGAAAACAGCGGTAAAAGGGCTATCTAGGCCCTAGACTGAAGAGGGACAACATTGAAATGAGTTCCGAACACCACCAAAAAGGAGTGATAAATCACTTTAAAATGCTATTTAGCTCAAAGGATAACACTCAATAAAAAGGCAAAACCTCTGACAAGAAAAGCCAATTCTCCGTCAGAAGTTCTTAATACTCTGAAATCCTGATCCTCTGACAATTCTGATGCCTGATATACGTCGCCGCTAAGTAGCGATATTGCCGCATTCAAAAATCGCACTGCAAGCTGGCGGCGCATGAGCAAGTAGTAGGCGGCAGCGAAGGGGTTAATTATTATCACATTGGTATTTGGTACTTTATAGTCACAGAGGCGTTATTAATTTTATTATTTTTAAATTATAATGGCAGCATGACGTATCTGCGCTCATGTGACAGGAGACTGTCAGAGCGATCGAAGAAGAAGATGCACACCTAAACTGTGCACCAAATTCTTATTTTGTCAAAATAGATTGTTACTACATCACTTGTCATATCATTAGTCGAAGGGGTCCTAGTCTGGAAAAGAAAAGTACGGTCTTATAGTCCATAAACTACGGTAGCAACATTGGAGGTTAAAGCCGTAGCTCCCGATTCCAGGAATCGGGTGGCTATTTTTAGACACACGCATCTACCAGCAAGAGGAGAAAAGAAGAGTTTGCTCGCAGCGTGTGGCGAAAACTAACGTTTTTGCTCGACTCCCTCCTTTTATATCCCGGTCCTGCCTTTAAACGCCCCTGATCTTGGATCTGACTCGCACACTGCGTTACATGACAAGAAAACACTTTTTTGTGTGAAGACAAAAAAGGGGTGACAGTGACTGATGGTGGTGGCTCCACAAGGGAGATCAGTAGGTGTCGCTGATGGATCCCCCCTCCCCCGACTCGTCGGAACCATCGTTTCCTGTGGCGTCTTTCTCCGTTGTGTCCATCTCCTGCGAAAATATGAACACACACACACATAAAATCAGACTCGAAGCCTAGCAGGCCCCCAATGGTTATCTTTGGGTTCTCTATGGTAGGAAGATGAAAAGGCTGCATAGGTTAGGCCGGGTTCACATTAGACGTGTAAGTTCCGTACGGAAAACCCTAAATTTTAAGTGGAAGAAAGGATACAAGTTTACGCATATAGGGGAAATTCGGACACGTGCGCAAATCTTTTCCCTTCTTTGTTTCACTTATTTATGGATTGCGCATGGAATATCCGCTTATGTGTGTACACGGCTTTATTCTTTAATTTTCACTTAAGATTTAGTATTTGATACTTTATAGTCACAGAGGCGTTGCTGTGAAATTCAGGTTACTCCCACCTGGAAAGAACGTCGCAGCCAGAGGCGCGCCACCCTTTGTGTGTGTGCGCGTGTGCGTGTGCGCGCACGCACGTGTGACATCTTCTTAACCACATAGTGGCATTACTCTTGCGTTGCTGGTTCCCAGTCCAAACTCAAAAGGCGCACACCCTGGTAAGGCCAGCAAACCCTTCAACCAGAAGTCAGGAAAGAGCAATCAATGTAATAAAGGATTACCATACATGGGTGCATGTGGGGCTGCCGGAAGCCGGAATTCCAGCAATTTCGAACCTGTCAAATATTTATGCGATAGAGATCCATAAATTTCTGTTTTATCACAATCTCGCACCTCTCTGACAGCTTTCGAATAGTCCGTACCGAAATTCAATCTGTGGACTCGGGCCAAGCAATCATTAGGTCGCTGAGAGTTATCTTCCCTAACTTGGTCGCCATCACCGAAAGTTAAATCTGAGTAAACATGGTCGAATAATGCCTCCACTAACAGACTAATAAAGAGATTGTTTGTGGGTCATTGAGGTTGGGAGGGCATCAGAAACAAGTGAGTGATTCAACCTTGATAAAAAGCGCTATATAAATATCCGTTTATTATTATTATTATGATTAATGGAAAGGGCAGCGATGGTCGCGAATGGTGTTGAAAGTTTGATATTTATTTATTAAGACAACTGTTATAGCGCCTAATCTTTAAGCTCTAAGCGCTTGCCTGGAGCAGCATACTCATGATACTTCATTGTGTGTCTCGCTGCCACTGCCGTACTGGGCCTACTCACTGCCACTGATAGGCCTAGGCCTTCAACTACTACTAATACTAGGAGTAGGAGTAGGAGTGTTAGCTCCCACAAGTTAGCTACCATTGTCACTGTGCTCTAGGCCTAGGCCTTCAACTACTACTAGTAGTAGGAGTAGGAGTGTTAGCTACCACAAGTTAGCTACCATTGTCACTGTGCTCTAGGCCTAGGCCTTCAACTACTACTAGTAGTAGGAGTAGGAGTGTTAGCTACCACAAGTTAGCTACCATTGTCACTGTGCTCTAGGCCTAGGCCTTCAACTACTACTAGTAGTAGGAGTAGGAGTGTTAGCTACCACAAGTTAGCTACCATTGTCACTGTGCTCTAGGCCTAGGCCTTCAACTACTACTAGTAGTAGGAGTAGGAGTGTTAGCTACCACAAGTTAGCTACCATTGTCACTGTGCTCTAGGCCTAGGCCTTCAACTACTACTAGTACTAGGAGTAGGAGTGTTAGCTACCACAAGTTAGCTCCCATTGTCACTGTGCTCTAGGCCTAGGCCTTCAACTACTACTAGTAGTAGGAGTAGGAGTGTTAGCTACCACAAGTTAGCTCCCATTGTCACTGTGCTCTAGGCCTAGGCCTTCAACTACTACTAGTACTAGGAGTAGGAGTGTTAGCTACCACAAGTTAGCTCCCATTGTCACTGTGCTCTAGGCCTAGGCCTTCAACTACTACTAATACTAGGAGTAGGAGTGTTAGCTACCACAAGTTAGCTCCCATTGTCACTGTGCTCTAGGCCTACTAGTCACTTGTCTACTACTTGTGAAAACCATGAAATATGTAGCTTCAGGTAAGGACAGAGACTAAAGGAGCCTACTAAGCTAACACACACACACACACACGCTCTCTCTCTCTCCTTCCCTCTCTCCACGCTCTCAGAGATGTAAAGAACGTGTTCACAATATCTCTATCTCTATTACTCGTTTACTGTTTCCCTTCCCTCTCTGCTTGCTGGTCTCTCTCTCTCTCTCTCTCTCTCTCTCTCACGCACATACAGAATTGAATTCTTACTTGAGATCATGCTTACAATACTTCAAATTGCTTAACATTTTAATATTTTTTCTTTAGCTTCGGCACAAGCACACATAGAATACACACACACACATGCGTGCGCATACACACGTTGACCCGTCAAAGAAACATCTATGTTTTCGGTTCAGTCCCATAAGTTGGAAAAATCTTTAGGCAGAGGTTTGAGGTTCCACTTGCACCCATGACCTTGGTGTAAGGCGCACCCCCCAAATTTTACTCAAATTTCAGATTTTATTATATTTTCTTATTATTTTATGGCAGGGATTTAATGCTCCCAAAAAAGAGATGATTTTGACAAAAAAACAGATGCTTGTGGCAAAAGAAAAGACCATCTAACCCTAACCACAGAAAGAACCAAGAAATAGAACAGGAAGGTGTAAATCTACATATTTGCCGAGAAATCGATGTACAAAGCCAGGCACTTATACTATTTTTTTGCTGGAACCATTCCTTTTTTTGGTTGATAAATTTTAAGTCTTATTTTATTAGTCACATAATAAGGCGCAGGAAAAAAAGTATGGTCTTATAGTCTGAACAATACGGTAGTCATTCCAATTTGATTCCATTTAACCCCTCTGTGCCCTGGCTATTTCACCCGAGGATTGCACTCTCGGCAGGGAGTACCGGCTAAAACTGACCCAAAACGTGCAGGCATACCTCAAAGCTGCACCATGAATTCAGCAAGCCATTCAAAAAGAAATGGTTGCAATAGAAGCTCCTTTCACTCGTTAACCCTTTCACTGCTACAGGAAAACTTCGAAATTAATGATTTTCTTATTATAATCAAATTTAAAAGAGACTCAATTTGAGAAAATGGTCTAGAGCTATTATCTTTCCTGACTTGTCTTAACCCAAAACTAGCATTCCAGGGCCATGACATCACACACCCAGTAGTAGACACAAGGCTGGCAGTGAAGGGGTTAATATTGATGAGATTGATAGCTAAAGTAAGTGGGAATCTGTGCTCGACAATTTGTCGGGGTGCAGGCGCTGGTGGTTATTTGTCAGGCACGGGGCGGAATGAGTTAATGAAATCTTAAATCCTGTTTAGCGGAACAATTCTAAAACTACAATTTGTCAGGCACGGGGCGGAATGAGTTAATGAAATCTTAAATCCTGCTAAGTGGAACAGTTCTAAAACTACAATTTGTCAGTCACGGGGCGGAATGAGTTAATGAAATCTTAAATCCTGCTAAGCGGAACAATTCTAAAACTACAATTTGTCAGGCACGGGGCGGAATGAGTTAATGAAATCTTAAATCCTGCTAAGCGGAACAGTTCTAAAACTACAATTTGTCAGGCACGGGGCGGAATGAGTTAATGAAATCTTAAATCCTGCTAAGTGGAACAGTTCTAAAACTACAATTTGTCAGTCACGGGGCGGAATGAGTTAATGAAATCTTAAATCCTGCTAAGCGGAACAATTCTAAAACTACAATTTGTCAGGCACGGGGCGGAATGAGTTAATGAAATCTTAAATCCTGCTAAGCGGAACAGTTCTAAAACTACAATTTGTCAGGCACGGGGCGGAATGAGTTAATGAAATCTTAAATCCTGTTTAGCGGAACAGTTCTAAAACTACAGACAGGTGATGACAAACGACATCAACTGCATGGGGTGCAACTACACAAAATGAAAAAACACCTGAAAGGCGGGGATCCAGGGGTAATGTCCCCCTGCAGCTGAAGCAAAAAATTGATTTATGAAGGTATTTTAGACTGCTTTTGCCACAATTGATACAAATGCTTATTTTAAAGATCCCCCACGTCACATTCCCTCTTATGCTTGGAAGATTTCTTCAGATTTCTTACCAGCTACAAGAGGGAAAACACGTGAAAACCATGATTTTGACACCTGATGTGGTGGGTCTTTAAAGTGTTTCGAAAATACAGTAGACACACAAAGATCTTGTTTGACAAATTTTTAAAAAAAAGGAACTTCCTTTTCTGGTAAAAATTCAAAAACAGGAAATCCTTGTACACCAGGAAAAGTTTCACCCATGCAACCGTCAACTGACCACTTCGCTGTCATCGTCATCATCGGGCATGGTCTCCTCGTCGTTGTCATCATCGTTGTTGGTTGTGGTGGACTCCTGGCTCTGGGCTTGGGATAGGATCTCCTCTCCCTGTTGAAAACATCCTTGTCAACTTTCTCAAATCTCCCCCCAAATCAATATTGTTGTCGTTGTCGTTTGAACTTCCTCAAATCTCCCCCCAAATCAATATTGTTGTCGTTGTCATTTGAACTTCCTCAAATCTCCCCCCAAATCAATATTGTTGTCGTTTGAACTTACTTAAATCTCCCCCAAAATCAATATTGTTGTTGTTGTCGTTTGAACTTCCTCAAATCTCCCCCCAAATCAATATTGTTGTTGTTGTCGTTTGAACTTCCTCAAATCTCCCCCCAAATCAATATTGTTGTCGTTTGAACTTACTTAAATCTCCCCCCAAATCAATATTGTTGTTGTTGTCGTTTGAACTTCCTCAAATCTCCCCCCAAATCAATATTGTTGTTGTTGTCGTTTGAACTTCCTCAAATCTCCCCCCAAATCAATATTGTTGTCGTTGTCGTTTGAACTTCCTCAAATCTCCCCCCAAATCAATATTGTTGTCGTTTGAACTTACTTAAATCTCCCCCCAAATCAATATTGTTGTTGTTGTCATTTGAACTTCCTCAAATCTCCCCCAAATCAATATTGTTGTTGTTGTCGTTTGAACTTCTTCAAATCTCCCCCCAAATCAATATTGTTGTTGTTGTCATTTGAACTTCCTCAAATCTCCCCCCAAATCAATATTGTTGTTGTTGTCGTTTGAACTTCCTCAAATCTCCCCCCAAATCAATATTGTTGTCGTTTGAACTTCATCAAATCTCCCCCCAAATCAATATTGTTGTTGTTGTCGTTTGAACTTCCTCAAATCTCCCCCAAATCAATATTGTTGTTGTTGTCGTTTGAACTTCCTCAAATCTCCCCCCAAATCAATATTGTTGTTGTCGTTTGAACTTCTTCAAATCTCCCCCCAAATCAATATTGTTGTTGTTGTCATTTGAACTTCCTCAAATCTCCCCCCAAATCAATATTGTTGTTGTTGTCGTTTGAACTTCTTCAAATCTCCCCCCAAATCAATATTGTTGTCGTTGTCGTTTGAACTTCCTCAAATCTCCCCCCAAATCAATATTGTTGTTGTTGTCGTTTGAACTTCCTCAAATCTCCCCCCAAATCAATATTGTTGTCGTTTGAACTTCATCAAATCTCCCCCCAAATCAATATTGTTGTTGTTGTCGTTTGAACTTCCTCAAATCTCCCCCAAATCAATATTGTTGTTGTTGTCGTTTGAACTTCCTCAAATCTCCCCCCAAATCAATATTGTTGTTGTCGTTTGAACTTCTTCAAATCTCCCCCCAAATCAATATTGTTGTTGTTGTCGTTTGAACTTCCTCAAATCTCCCCCAAATCAATATTGTTGTTGTTGTCGTTTGAACTTCCTCAAATCTCCCCCCAAATCAATATTGTTGTTGTTGTCGTTTGAACTTCTTCAAATCTCCCCCCAAATCAATATTGTTGTTGTTGTCGTTTGAACTTCCTCAAATCTCCCCCCAAATCAATATTGTTGTCGTTTGAACTTCATCAAATCTCCCCTCAAATCAATATTGTTGTTGTTGTCGTTTGAACTTCCTCAAATCTCCCCCCAAATCAATATTGTTGTTGTTGTCGTTTGAACTTCCTCAAATCTCCCCCAAATCAATATTGTTGTTGTTGTCGTTTGAACTTCATCAAATCTCCCCTCAAATCAATATTGTTGTTGTTGTCGTTTGAACTTCCTCAAATCTCCCCCCAAATCAATATTGTTGTTGTTGTCGTTTGAACTTCCTCAAATCTCCCCCCAAATCAATATTGTTGTTGTTGTCGTTTGAACTTCCTCAAATCTCCCCCAAATCAATATTGTTGTTGTTGTCGTTTGAACTTCATCAAATCTCCCCTCAAATCAATATTGTTGTTGTTGTCGTTTGAACTTCCTCAAATCTCCCCCCAAATCAATATTGTTGTTGTTGTCGTTTGAACTTCCTCAAATCTCCCCCAAATCAATATTGTTGTTGTTGTCGTTTGAACTTCCTCAAATCTCCCCTCAAATCAATATTGTTGTTGTTGTCGTTTGAACTTCCTCAAATCTCCCCTCAAATCAATATTGTTGTTGTTGTCGTTTGAACTTCCTCAAATCTCCCCTCAAATCAATATTGTTGTTGTTGTCGTTTGAACTTCCTCAAATCTCCCCCCAAATCAATATTGTTGTTGTTGTCGTTTGAACTTCCTCAAATCTCCCCCAAATCAATATTGTTGTTGTTGTCGTTTGAACTTCCTCAAATCTCCCCCCAAATCAATATTGTTGTTGTTGTCGTTTGAACTTCCTCAAATCTCCCCTCAAATCAATATTGTTGTTGTTGTCGTTTGAACTTCCTCAAATCTCCCCTCAAATCAATATTGTTGTTGTTGTCGTTTGAACTTCCTCAAATCTCCCCCCAAATCAATATTGTTGTTTTCCTACCCTGGCTCAAAGACTCTAGGGATCATCCGACCAGCCAAAGCTCTTGAACACTATGGTACAAATGCATCAACTAGGGATGAGAACATTACGTGTGGGACCGTTTTTAATTACCCCACCACGCGGGCAGCCACACTCCCGTTTTCGGGGGAAAATCAATATTAACATTATACATTTTGATTTCCACCCAAATCTCCTTAAAAAAATCAGAAACATAATTTCTTTGATTCCCCTAAAATTTGGTGACAATGACAAAGACATTAAAGATGAGGCAGTATGGTGAAAAAGAAAAAAGCAATTTGCCGATGTATCATTTCACTAGAATGAAGAACCAACAACCCTCAGAAATCGCTATTTTCTGTTTTCAGTACTAAGCTTTCTTCAGGTGGCAAACCCAAGGCCAATCATCATTTCATGCAAAACTCATGGTTGACACAAATACATTTTTCGGTAAAGGTCAAGATGTGCCACCCCCCCTACATTTCTCGGTTAATTGTATTTTTCCGTTTTTGCCTTTCTTACCATACATAAAGCTGTATTTTAGGAACACTTTTAGCTAATAACCTTCTTGGAATACTAACCCTATCCCTAACCCTACCCCCCACCCTATAAGACGGAAAAACGCAACGAACCACAACTGTGACAAATCGCGGTGTACTGCAGTACATAGTGGGGGGTAGGGTTAGGCTTAGGGCTAGGGTTAGTATTCCAAAAAAGTTATTAGCTAAAAATGTTCCTAAAATACAGCTTTATGTATGGTAAGAAAGGCAATAACGGAAAAATAGAATTAACCGAGAAATGCAGGGGGCGTGGCACATCTTTACCTTTACCCATTTTTCATTTAGATTTCATGACGCAGGTGCTCAGGAAGCCAGGCGGACGCTTGGCGAAAGCTAAGAGTGAGTGGAAACTGTATGGGTTGAGAGAATAAGTTTACATTTTCTTCATTATGTACGTAGATGTCTTAGTGAAAGACCTTTTGTATGGTGGAGGGGTGTAAAAGGAAAGCATTTGATACAAAACAACAGCAACAACAACAACAACAGCAAAGAGCTACAGAACAGGAGGTATTTCTGGCCCAGATTCCAGACAGCAGGAGCACTATGCATCAACAAAAAAGGCTCGACTCCTAACATCACAAAAGTACCCCCCATCCCCACAAACCTTCCCTTAAAAAACCCCAAGGAAATCCCTGGAAACTGGGAGCCTTGACAGTAGTACTAAGACGAGTTTCCGAAGCGTAATAAAGCTATCCGCTACGGAGCAAAACTAGGAAGTCATTTCATTGGACACCACTACTTCGTAGCAACCTCGCATGTAGCTACGACTGCTAAATAAAATGGCGGCCGAGTTTCTATTCGAATCGATCAGCATTTGAACATTGCTTAATTTTCTAACTAGAGTGATTTTTTAAAGAAGAGTTGTGTGTTGATTATCATTAGTACCATATCGTCGATTGTACGGCCGTATCATAGGACCATTTTCCCCTATCTTTGCTAGCTTTACTCTGCTAACTTGGCTAGCCGATCGGAAACTCTGTACTGACCCCCAGCGTTTTGTTCTTGAGGTTGCCCATCCAGAAGGCCCTCTGGCAGTGGTTGAGGGACAGCATGTGCTTCACTCGCAGCACCAGCCGCTCCAGGGCTCGCTTCAGCAGCGGTACTTGGTTCACCTGGGCTACGTCCTGAGTTCGCTGTAAAACAACACACAATAATGCATTGATCTTTGAGAGAGACATACTGATGCACAGACCAGCCACTCTAAGGCACGTTTCAACAGCGGTACCTGGTTCACTCGGGCCACGTCCTGAGTTTGCTGTGTAATACACAATAATGCATTGATCTTTGAGAGAGAGACATACTGATGCACAGACCAGCCACTCTAAGGCACGTTTCAACAGCGGTACCTGGTTCACTCGGGCCACATCCTGAGTTTGCTGTAAAACAACATACATGTACAATGCATTGGTTTTGAGAGAGAGAGAGAGACAGACCTACAGACTCGCATCACCAGCCTTTCCAAGGCTTGTTTCAGCGGCAGTAAATTTGAACGGTTCACTTGAGTCACATCCTGAGTACGTTGCAAAACAACACACAATAATGCATTGGTCTTTGAGAGCGAGAGAGAAGGGGGAAGAGAAAGAGGGAGAGAGAGAGAGAGAGAGAGAGAGAGAGAGAGAGAGGGGGGGGGGGGGAACTGGAGAGAAAGACACACGGACACAGACAAATTATAAGCAGCGCCAGCCTCTCAAGGGTATGATTTAGCACGTCCGGAGTATGCTGTACTATACACAGCAATGCATTGATCTTTGATAGGGACACAGAGAGAGAGAGACGGAGATAGAGCTTAACCTGGTTGACTTCAATCACGTCTCGAGTAGGCTGTGCAACAACACACAATAAGAAACCCGATCTTTGTGACCGAGAAAAGGAGTGAGAGGGTGAGAGACAGACGGAGAGACAATTAGACAGACTAAATTGAAGTGGAAAAAAAAAAGAGAAAGAAACAGTCAGATTTTGAAAAGACACAATGTCACACAGATGGAGAGTCAAAAAGTGACAAAAGTTCCAACTTCTTACAACCTACACCTTACCTCCCCCCCCCCCCCCCCCCCCCCCCCCCCCCCCTGCCCCCCCCCCCCCCCCCCCCCCCATACCAGCAATGTTGGTTTTTCTCCCAACGGTTCAGTCATAATAAACTCACTCACTGACGCCAGAAAAAGAAGAATCAACAACTCATTGATTTGACTACTCGCTTGCTGCAAAGCGATGCATTTTTCACTCACGGGGTAAACCAATTAGTGATTCCGACCCGTTTTCATTACTCCCCACAAACTGGCGAGAGAATGGCTTCGTCTCATCTTCGCTGGCATGACAACCTACACCTGACCCCACGCTATCGACCCAAAGTCCCCAATCCTTTTTCATCGATCACCTACCCCCCACCCCCCCCACCGTACCTTGGCGTGTGCGCACATGTTCTGCAGTATGCGTGTGCTCTGCTGCAGTGATCGGAGCAAGGAGTGAACGTCAGCGCTGTGAGAGGTGAATGTCGCATCCAGTACCGGCATGCCTCGCAGTAGAAACACCTCCACGAATTGACGCCCATACTGCAAAAGGGACAAATTGTCGATGAAATTAAAAAAACTTGTATCTCAATTTTGGTAGTTTTGAGAAAAATGAAAATAAACTGTTTTAAAAATTAACTGTGTTGACCACAATTGATTAACTATGATGAATATGTTGTTCAAGACATTGCGAGTTTAGTCCTACATTTCGCTAAAACTTCTTCAATTTTTTGTTGTTAGACTTGACAAGAACGAAGATATGAGGTTTTTATCCTCAACTCTCTCAAGGCTGCAGAACCGAAATCCGCCTGATTTTTTTTCCTTCCCTGGTGACCGATGACGCCGATTGCGCCCGCTGAACGCCAGGTCTAGTACGTTCACTTTCACTTTCTCCCTACCCACAATGCAATATACTAGGTTAGTTCTTCCTGTTCCTGACACTCACTGATCCGTTTTTGGTCTTTACAGCAAGGGAAAGCACCCAATAGTCTTTTTGAACGGATTTTTCGAAGTGACCCAAAAAAATTTTCTTCTTTTCACGTGACGTGTGCAGTATTGACTCGGCGCGATGCTCGGAGCGCCATTACGGATTTTTTCTTCTAATTCATGGTTTGTTGTGTGACATTGTGTTAGCTTTTGAATGAAAATATCATCATTGCTATTCAATATGCATCTTTCAGAAATTAAATGAGAGTTCGACTTTATTCTGGGTGATTTTTTTAGATAAACGATTTGGTGTGACGTTCGGAGTTACTCCCCTTCTCTTATGCAATAGGATCGATTCTCGATTCGATTGATCGGGAGGCATAGGGTTAACTAGATCTGAATTTGGGACATACAAGTTTTTCTTCTATTTTCACAACCTGATTTACCCCAGAAAGAAAGTCGTTAGAGATACGAGCTTTTGGTGGAAGGTGGCGGGGAAAATGAGAGCGCAGACTATGTAAGTAAAAAAAAAAAAAAAATCGAGATACGAGGTTTTTGAATTTCACTGACGAAATCATAGAAAGAAAGTTTTTTTAAAAAAACCTCTCTTTACACGACAGGAGAAAAGAAAGAATAAAACACGCTTCACAAACAGAAGAAAAAAAATTATACACTGAAGCTTTTTTTAAATTTCTATTCGAAACCCCTCTACTTTATTGTGAAAATGGAAAGTATTCATTATAAAATTACTCCTTAGAGCATAGAAAACCCCCCAGCAAAAAACCCTTTATCTTGACAACATTGTCACAGTTCAAACAAACAATTATAACACAACCATAGCATAACAGGTGGCAGAGTGGTTAAGACGTTCGCCTGCAGAATGTAATGTGTGACTGCAGCGTGAGTGACCCGGGTTCGAATCCCGGCCTCGCCCTGTCTTTCTAGTTCGACAGGAAAATCGAACTGAACGTCGAGTCCTTTGGACGGGGACTTAAAGCTAGTCTGACCCGTGCGCTTTACGCATGTAAAAATCCCATGGCAGTTGAAAGTCGGTAAGAGCAGGGAGAGATCCCGCTGCCTGGTATGGCCAAATTGATAGCTAGGTTTTCCAAGTGTGCCCACTTGGTAATAAGTCTCTGTGACTTAGAATATACCAAATACAAAAAGAAATACCAAAAATACCAACAACGATAACACAAACCCCAATACCTTGAGACAGGCAGCGATGCCGGCGCGACTGTTGAGCTCCTTCACGACGCCCACCGCCATGTACAGAACACGCACAGCCACACTCCACGCCAGTAGATGATCCTCCTGCACCTAGCATACAGAAAAGTCAGCTAGACCCCCCACGTCACATGTCACATGTCCTCTAGGAGGATTTCTAAAGATTTCTTACCAGCCATAAGAGGGAAAACACGTGAAAACTGTGATTTTGATATGTGATGTGCTGGGTCTTTAATTCACTTTAGCTAGTGGTGCCTGAAAGCTTTAACTCATTCGCACTGCAACGATTTTGAATTATTAAAAAAAGTCACAAATCACTCCAGCCATACACACAAACAAAACATACATAAACAAAAGGTGAAATGAAGGAAGATTACGGGTTTTTTACTTCAGGTTTGGACATAGGGAAGTGCTAGATCAGGCTTTTTTTATATATATAGACTTCATATAGAAAAACTCTCTACACCGATTGGTTACCCCACAACAAACAACTACAAAAGCAAAGTCAGAGGCAAAATTGTGGTCTAAGGGAGCGAGGCAAGTTTAGAAGTGACCAAGGTATGGTGTGCACACAGATTTATTTCCCTTGAAGCAAATGCATCAAATTGACAGCTATCTATTAATTCCGGACATATATGGCTGGAACGACTTGAAAGTTTTAAGTTTACCTCCCTATCACCAACATTACTCAATACAAAGGGTTTCTTTTCTGTCCAAGTTCTAACGCACGATCTACACTTTGGGCTCTTTCTCTAACCTAAACCACAACTAGTCGGAACGGTAGCATAGCTGCGAACTTTTCGCAGCCCCCTGAAGCTGAGAAACTTTTTTCTTTTAAATGTGAAAACTAGCCCTCAGGAGGCTCACTGAAGTCCGTCGATGAAGTCAAATTTTTTGTATTCGTCTGAAAAGACGGTCTTCCATTTCTTCGTCTTCTCCTTTGCCTTCGGCATCGTGGCGAGGTTACTTCAATGGCGGCGTGAGACAGGCCTAAAGACCGCCAAACAAAGGATTGCAGAAGGAAGTAGCCCCAGCTTCCGACATGCGCAGTACCAGTACGAACTCTGCTCCACGAAGCTTCCTGAAACCCAGTTTCGGTTTTCGGGTTTCATAAAACTCGTTTCTGAGGTCATCTAAGCTGGAATTTTCGAAATCCGGGAGTTTCATGTGAATTCAAGGAAGACCGGGAGAGGTGACAAAATCCGGTAAGCTCCCGGATTTACCGGGAGGGTTGGCAGCTATGCGGTAGTGGCCGGTATGAAAGGAACGTAATTTGGACTACTTGGTCCTCACTTTGTGGACGTAATTAAAAGGTGGATCAGAACATTTCCAGATGACAGAGAAAAAGAGAGCAATTACATGCATGCACATATCATTGACTCTGTGTGTGTGTGTGCTTGTGTGTGTGTGTTTGTGTTTGTGTGTGTGTGTGTGTGTGTGTGCACGTATGTCTATGTACACTCGTGCATGTACACATACAATTTAGAATGACATAAATGCAGTGCAAAAAAACACCCGAAAACACACATAAAGCAATGCAATACAAGTTCAGTTTCTGGTAAAATAAAAAATACTGAAATCAGTGTAAAAACGAAAGAGTAGCACCCATGAACACATCACAGTACTACATGCAAACAAACCTGTCTGGAATCAGAGTAGCACCCATGAACACATCACAGTACTACATGCAAACAAACCTGTCTGGAATCAGAGTAGCACCCGTGAACACATCACAGTACTACATACAAACAAACCTGTCTGGAATCAGAGTAGCACCCGTGAATACATCACAGTACTACATGCATACAAACAAACCTGTCTGGAATTAGAGTAGCACCCGTGAATACATCACAGTACTACATACAAACAAACCTGTCTGGAATCAGAGTAGCACCCATAAATACATCACAGTACTACATGCAAACAAACCTGTCTGGAATCAGAGTAGCACCCATGAATACATCACAGTACTACATACAAACAAACCTGTCTGGAATCAGAGTAGCACCCATAAATACATCACAGTACTACATGCAAACAAACCTGTCTGGAATCAGAGTAGCACCCATGAATACATCACAGTACTACATACAAACAAACCTGTCTGGAATCAGAGTAGCACCCATAAATACATCACAGTACTACATGCAAACAAACCTGTCTGGAATCAGAGTAGCACCCATGAATACATCACAGTACTACATACAAACAAACCTGTCTGGAATCAGAGTAGCACCCATGAACACATCACAGTACTACATGCAAACAAACCTGTCTGGAATCAGAGTAGCACCCATGAACACATCACAGTACTACATGCAAACAAACCTGTCTGGAATCAGAGTAGCACCCATGAACACATCACAGTACTACATACAAACAAACCTGTCTGGAATCAGAGTAGCACCCATGAACACATCACAGTACTACATGCAAACAAACCTGTCTGGAATCAGAGTAGCACCCATAAATACATCACAGTACTACATGCAAACAAACCTGTCTGGAATCAGAGTAGCACCCATGAACACATCACAGTACTACATGCAAACAAACCTGTCTGGAATCAGAGTAGCACCCATAAATACATCACAGTACTACATGCAAACAAACCTGTCTGGAATCAGAGTAGCACCCATGAATACATCACAGTACTACATGCAAACAAACCTGTCTGGAATCAGAGTAGCACCCATGAACACATCACAGTACTACATACAAACAAACCTGTCTGGAATCGGAGTAGCACCCGTGAACACATCACAGTACTACATACAAACAAACCTGTCTGGAATCGGAGTAGCACCCGTGAACACATCACAGTACTACATACAAACAAACCTGTCTGGAATCGGAGTAGCACCCGTGAACACATCACAGTACTACATACAAACAAACCTGTCTGGAATCGGAGTAGCACCCGTGAACACATCACAGTACTACATGCAAACAAACCTGTCTGGAATCAGAGTAGCACCCATGAACACATCACAGTACTACATGCAAACAAACCTGTCTGGAATCAGAGTAGCACCCATAAATACATCACAGTACTACATGCAAACAAACCTGTCTGGAATCAGAGTAGCACCCATGAACACATCACAGTACTACATGCAAACAAACCTGTCTGGAATCAGAGTAGCACCCATAAATACATCACAGTACTACATGCAAACAAACCTGTCTGGAATCAGAGTAGCACCCATGAATACATCACAGTACTACATGCAAACAAACCTGTCTGGAATCAGAGTAGCACCCATGAACACATCACAGTACTACATACAAACAAACCTGTCTGGAATCAGAGTAGCACCCGTGAACACATCACAGTACTACATACAAACAAACCTGTCTGGAATCGGAGTAGCACCCGTGAACACATCACAGTACTACATACAAACAAACCTGTCTGGAATCGGAGTAGCACCCGTGAACACATCACAGTACTACATGCAAACAAACCTGTCTGGAATCGGAGTAGCACCCATGAACACATCACAGTACTACATGCAAACAAACCTGTCTGGAATCAGAGTAGCACCCATGAACACATCACAGTACTACATGCAAACAAACCTGTCTGGAATCAGAGTAGCACCCGTGAACACATCACAGTACTACATGCAAACAAACCTGTCTGGAATCAGAGTAGCACCCATGAACACATCACAGTACTACATACAAACAAACCTGTCTGGAATCAGAGTAGCACCCATGAACACATCACAGTACTACATGCAAACAAACCTGTCTGGAATCAGACTTTCTGAGCGGAGCCCTACGCTTCACGTTGTCCACCAGTTCGCTCAGCACCACCCTCAGGAACACAGGCAACGACGACCTGAAATCAAAATTAAAGTCTGACTATATTTTTTACCAGCAGGGCTGCCTACCCTCTGTCGCAGTTTCCAGGGACAAACTACATAAGAACCAGGGACATAAACTTATTTCCAGGGACAAAAACATTGCAATTTCACGCATGAGGGTCAAAACAAGCATTAACGTCTGAATATTTCGTGATCTAGCAAATGTCTGCAGCTCTGGATGTTTTGGTAGTCTTCCTCATGCTCTTTGGTGTTATTGTGTCTCAATATTCAAGATCCTTTGGTGTTCAGTAACCTTTATGCATATCGGTTAAGAAAATTTCAACAGTGTCTGTGGTTTTGGGTGTTCATGTGTTCAATAGTAAAGTCAACAAACAAGACAAGTGACTGCTGGACAAAATTTTGATTCAACTCAGTTTCCAGGGACATGAGACAGAAAAGTAGATTCCAGGGACAGGATGCCAATTTTTACTGTTTCCAGGAATACCCTTTAGGGGGGACGGTAAGCAGCCATATACCAGCGACTTTTCTTACTGCGTGTTTATCCCACGTTCTACAGTGATCTCCAGAACAAAGGGGAAGAGAAATTAAAATTAACATGCGAATAATTTTTCCCCCATAAAAACATTTCCTGCGTGCTTACTGCATGTACAACTATGACCCCCAGATAACACTGCCATTTCTGAAAGCTGGGATAAACAGATTTTTTGTGGAGATGCCACTCTCTCAGCCAAGTGAAAATGTTGGACAGTTGGCATGAAAGCCCCCCTCCATCATCATCATCATCATCACCACCACCACCACCACCAATGTACACTAGCGATCATCATCTATCACCAATGCAGACCTGGTAAAAGCCTGGGCATCAGCCTGTATGCAATAACAACCGAGTCATACCTCGTGTATCATCACCATCATCATCTATCACCAATGCAGACCTGCTAAGTGCCTGGGCATCAGCCTGCATGTAATAACAACTGAGTCATGCCTTATGTATCATCATCATCATCATGGTTATCATCATCATCATGGCTACCATCATCATCATCTATCACCAATGCAGACCTGGTCAGTGTAGGGTATGTGTTGGAGCCAGCCTGGCCGTCAGCCCGCAGCAGCTGAGTCATGCCTTATGTATCATCATCATCATCATCATCATCATCATGGTTATCATCATCATCATCTATCACCAATGCAGACCTGGTCAGTGTAGGGTATGTGTTGGAGCCAGCCTGGGCTTCAGCCTGCAGCAGCTGAGTCATGCCTTATGTATCATCATCATCATGGTTATCATCATCATCATCTATCACCAATGCAGACCTGGTCAGTGTAGGGTATGTGTTGGAGCCAGCCTGGGCTTCAGCCTGCAGCAGCTGGGTCATGCCTGTCTCCACAATGGTCTGCATGGCTTTGGGAGGGTCCTCGCTGTTCGACACCCACGTTCTGAAACAAACGAGTCAAACACATATTTTCAAAGCAATTTGAAAATAATGTACATACTTCTTCTTCTTCTGCATTCCCAGGCCATAACGGGTGAGGCATGTGATTTGTAAAGCGCATTGAGATCTAAGGTAATGCGCCATTGACTCTTATGCGCCATAAGAGTTTTCTAAATAAATAATTACCATATTTTTCGGACTATAATGTGATAATTTTCCCCCAGACTAAGACCCCTGCACCTTATAATATGACTACTAATATAGTAAAAGAAAAAAGAAGAACAGTCTGAATTTTGTGTATAGACTATAGTCCGAAAAAATATTATGTGTCCAGGTTTCAGTTTTTACTGGTCTCCCCGCTGCATTCAGCTGACACATTCCGATTTCGGAGGAGCTCAAAGGAGAAAACTATATGGAAGATTTTTTTTGGAAAAAAGGCAGGAGAATGGGCCAAAAAGTCAGAAAGATAGTAGATGACACAAAGCAAGGAAAAAGGCAGAGCCAAAGAGAGAGACAGATTAGAGGAAGCTACAACAGGCATGGGAATAAGAGAAGACAAAAAAGACTGAAAATTGGGGTCTGGAAGCAGGCATAGGAACAAGGAATAAAACAACAACTGAAAACCGTGTGAAAAATGAAGAAAATGAAGCTTCTTCCGTTATCTAAGCCTTAAAAACAGTATTAGAGATAAGACTGATATATTTAGTTCGTTTTGCATTCATTTATAACCAATAACTTAAGTTTTACTCATTGGGCTTCTTTTTTTTATATCTCATAAATGTCCTCTTGGACCATCAAAAAAGCTGAAACTTGCAAAAAAAGACTGAAGAGGACCATCAAAAAAGCTGAAATCAGCCAAAAGACTGACAATTCCCATGCCTGCTATAAGCACAGAACTTCCAGAAGGTGGGGGGAACTATTTGTACCGAAGACCCCCCTGGTATCCCCCCGGGAGACTCACTTGACCAGTGTCTGCAGCATTTCGTTGCAGGCCGCCCCCTTCTCGCGCTGCCCTTTCCCGTCCAGCCACTCACGCTGCAGCAGTTTGTGGGACAACTCCGCTAAAACACACACACACACATTAACATAATAATAATAATAATAGTTATATAGATCCTCCTCCGAAGTTGGAGTGTGGCTGCCCATGTGGCGGGGTGATCAAAAATGGCCACACACATGTAAGTCGTAAGATTGATATTAAGAAATTTATTGCCAAGACGTCATCAGACATGAAATCTTGGGTTAAATTTGTGGCGGGATGGGGTGGGTTTTTTTTTTCAACATACGACAGGGAAACAACAAGAAATGCAAATTTATGTTTGAATATCAACAATTTATTCTTCCTCTCCTCGAAGTCGGAGTGTGGCTGCCCATCAAAATCAGTCACACACGTAATGTTCTCATCCCTAGCTGGTGCATTTGTACCATGGTGTTCAGTTGCGTCGGCTGTTGGGATGATCCCTGGAGTCTTTAAGCCACGGTACGAACAACATATAGATCCACTTTCAAAATATTTGAAGTTTGTATTCTTTATTTATTTATTCTTTTTCATGTATCCCAAGTGAATATTGAAAAAAAACAAAAAAATGAAATAAGTCTGGGGGTTTTCTCACAAAATAATGTGTATCGATATTGCTCAAAACTCCAATCTGACACGCTAAATTTCAGACCAAAATATTATTAAAACCCCCCAGAAATAACAGTCTGGGTTTTTTTCGCATAAAACAGTGTGCATCAACGACGCTCAAAACTCCAATCTGACACACTAAATTTCAGACCAATACGTCAATAAAATGCAACAAATTGTCTCCTGATGCACGGCTATCCAAACCCAACAACTTTCTGTATACCATCGCAGCATGAAAAAGCATTTTCACATCAATTGTGACCCCCGAAAACCTCCAGGTGAACCCTTACAAAGTCAGAGAAACACTTTGCACTTTAACTTTGACCCCCTGATTTCAAATGGTGGATTTTTATTAATCCCTACTATCTATTTAACTAAATACTTACCAACACCTGAAACAACTGCATTAGCGTTAAGCGACCTGGAGCTATACCATAGCAAAGAGAAAAACGAAAGTAGGCCTGGCCTTGACCCCTAGCCGGATGGGGGCGGGAGTGATCCCCCCTTACCGGTCTAGCAGTGGCTAGGCCAATGAGCGCCTACTTCCGCCATTACAAAATTTTACAGGAAGCATCTTATAGTGAGGGAGGATACAAGGGAGGGTACCTCGTTTGTTTCAGGTGTTGGTAAGTATTTAGTTAAATAGATAGTAGGGATTAATAAAAATCCACCAATCTACTTTAACCATACTGTACCAACACCTGAAACAACTGCAGATTACCAAAGCGGAGGAGGGTAGATGCTTCAGTAACCCAACCCACCGCGTGAGAGCGAGACCTGGGCGCTTTTTTCCCTTGGGGGGTTAAAAAAGTGGTAATCCCCACTAGTCCCCTTCAAAAAAAGCCCTGAGTCCCCCTTTTAACTCCTTTAGCCTAAATGCGGCTTAGAAAGGGGAGGTAAAAGGCCTGCTCCAAATATTGCCCCAAAACATCATTGCAATGATATACCCACTAAAGTATGATAGGGGGAGTCGTTGGGAGCTTGCCTCCGTACTTACAGTTTAGACGGAGACGGCGGTCTGGGCGACAACTATCTTCCTGATAGTGAAGGAGTCGTCATGTTTCGTGGCCACGTACCTCAGGTAGAAGTTGGGGAACGTGTTGACCGACTTCCAGAAGGCGGCTGACATGATATTCACTAAGGGAACCCCCTTAACGAGAGCGAGCGAGGCGCTGATTGCGCGCAGCTCGTGAACCCTGATAGAGCCGGATGGCAGGCTAACGAGAGACTGAGAGTAGGCTAGCTTGACACAGTCTAATAACCATGTTGCTACCGTGTTCTTAGAAAACGTCTTTAGCGTTAATAGAAAGAAACAATCTTCTTCTAGAGCCCCTAAAACCTTTGGTTCTAGACAGGTAGGATCTGAGCGCGCGGACCGGACAGAGAAAAACGGTCCGCGTCGTCCGGGCAGAGAATTGTCCGCAAACTGGAGATAGAGAGCAGAGGAGACTCGACATCGCCGGGCTGATTCTTGGCCCTGAACTCGGGCAAAAAGTAAAGCGAAACGGACGAGAAATCCTCCGCGAACTCGACGTCCCTGGAGAGCCCGCTAAGGGAGTGGAGGCAACTGACCCGTCTGGCCGATGCGAGAGCAATCAAGAACACCGTCTTGAAAGTGAGGAAAGCGAGAGGTTCACAGCGATCCCTTAGATAATTCTAAACAAGAAACACGTCCCATTGCGGGACCTGGACAGTCCTCGCCGGGGCCCGCAAACGCACCGCGTCCAAAATGTGGGACACCCGCGGAGCGGAGAGCTCAGAGGTTCAATCAAAACCTAAGGCTAACGAACTGGTGTTAATCAGAGCAGCCTTGTAGTCAGAAAGGGTCTGAGCAGAGAGGCCCTAAGTCCTGTGCAAGTGGGACAGGAACTCCACCAACTGGACTGTGGTAGGGTGCAGCGCGTGAAATTCCGACGTGGACGGAACATGGCTGACTAAAAAAGCAGCCAGGAGATGACAAACCCCGCATGGAGTCACCTAGAGCAGCCAAGGCAGAAACAAAACGGACTATGAGTGGCCGGACCGGGCCACCACCCGCTGCTACGCCCTTTCGAACCGGAAAAATATCGACTAAAAAAGCAGCCAGGAGATGACAAACCCCGCATGGAGTCACCTAGAGCAGCCAAGGCCGAAACAAAACGGACTATGAGTGGCCGGACCGGGCCACCACACGCTGCTACGCCCTTTCGAACCGGAAAAATATCGATCGAAGAGGCGAGACCAAGTCAAAACCAAAATGGCCCACATCTGGACAAGACTTGTTCAGAATGTCGGGCGAGCAAAGGACCGATGACGGGATAGAGACAGCTAGTACTAAATGATTAAGATGAGAATCCGCAAAACAGCAGATTCAACCTCTGAACTAGCAAACTGAGAAGCCACGGAACGAATGTGCAACTGCACTTCGAAACCAACTCTACATGCTAAGACCGTAGGAAGACAAAATAAAAACTGCCTCTGACGTAGGGACAGACCGAAACAGCAACATAGTTGCTATCGCATGACGTCAAATCAAACCAGATGACGCGGAAATGTCCCCACTGAAAAGGAAACATGTAGACAAAAGCGGAACAGTGTGCAAACGTGACGTAAACACACCTCGACTTAACCCATTTCAACGGCACTGACTCAAAATGGGGGTGGGGGGCCTGAAGGAAGGCCAAAAAACACCCAGTCGAACAACTTAAGTTGAAAATTGACGTTTAGTGATCTGACAGCTGGGCATAGAAGATCATGTTAGCCGGACAGATGAGTCCGATCGGGACGGAACCAGACCGAAAAGGAAGGCTGGAACGAGTGAACGAGTCCACTTGAAGAACAACTCATGGTTGTAATCAGAGGAAACGAGTGTCTGAAACAGAGCAAGTAAAAACCATGCCAGCCAGAACAGACATCATTCGAAAGAACGGCGAAGCCGGGGCCGTTCAGAAGGAAGGCAACAAGGGTACGGTTGAACAACCCTCGGTTGCAACCATGAAAGAAGGAGCGCACGCTCCGACTTCTCTCTGCAAGGGCCTTAGTATACCTTGGCAGGAAGGAGCTCCGAAACTGACTCCATCAGACTAAGAAGTCTGAGGAGACGGAAAAGTGTGACCGACTTCGTACTGAGAGGACGGACACCAACAGAGAAAACGAGGACAGTGTCCTCCGAGGCTGAGACTGTGAATCCGACCGTGTCGAACCCATCTCCAGACAGTCTTTAAAGTGCCCCAAAAAGAGTCTCTGGCCAGAAGAATCACCAAGAGAAGCTAGAGCCACTCCAAAGGTTGGTTCAATCACGGACTCAAAGAGCCTGAAAACCGCAAGAGAGGTCGTTGGAGAGGTTTTGCTCAAAGTACAGCAATGAACCGAATCAACAACGTCACAAAAGCACAGCCCTTGAGGGCTTTGGACAAAGATGCTTCCAACTGTATTACGTTGGAAGGAAAAAACTTGACCGGGCAAGACTCTTGTCATAATGGAGTTTCTCCGCTACAGCCTTAGAAGGCTTGGAGAAAGAGGGAAACGGGAGGTAGTCCATGGACACCTAGCACCGACTTGAACGGCTGAACAACAAAAAAGCCCACGGGAACTGAATCTTCCTTGGGCCAGGTAGACCTGCCCAAAGAGAAACGGTTAGTTACTGCGAGAAGCGTAACAGAGTATCCAATTGACGTCAGGATAACCGTGGAAAAAAACAATTGAACGGTACCGACTTAGAAAGAACGGTAGAGGATTGAGGGACAAAAAATAACCGTTTCAACGGCCATGACTTGTAAAGAGTAACCCAAGTCCAAAAAACAAGGCCTGACAGGATGGGCCGAAAAGGAGGACCGGTTGAATGTTTGATTTAGATTAATATATCTATCTATTCTATCTATATACTTACCGTTTCACTACGAACTGAGTTTACTCTTCCAACTTGGGGCAAATGCCAATTTACCAAAGACATAGTCTAAATAAGACTAAAATCACTTCCCTTGGCACGGTTACCGTGCATATAGCCGATGATATGATCCGGGTGACGTCACTTCCGTAGCGGCTATTTCAAATCAGGATAAATTTTCCTGAAACTTGAGTAAAACAATGGTTCACAAAGGAGGGAGGATGGGAGGGAATCTTTACTCGTAGTGAAACGGTAAGTATATAGATAGAATAGATAGATATATTAATCTAAATCAAACAATCTATTCTATCATGTTACCGTTTCACTACGAACTGAGTTGATTGCCAACGAGGAGGTGGGCAAGAAACATTGTTGAACTCCTAGAGAAAAAACAACAATTAGTCAATACAGCCTACCCCATAGGGGCCAATTGCTTGGGTATCCATGGGCAGGTCTCCCGGGAACGGGGGGGGGGACCACATGTGCCGATCACATAAAACCCACATACCCCCCCCAACAAAGCATGAATATGCATACAAACCACAAGTACCCCATCACGTTACCTTAGTTCAGGGAGACCGGGGTCTGAGCCAGGACAGCCTTCCTGATGCCGAAGGTGTTGTCCTGTCTGCGGGCAGAGTAATGCCTGAGGTAAAAGCTGCTGAAGGTGGACTGGGATCGCCAGAATGCAGACTCCATGATGTGGGACAAGGGGACACCTTTGATCATGGCGAGAGAGGCGCTGATGGCCCTGATTTCGTGGGCCCGTATTGGGTTGAGGGGCAAGGCTTTGTCGGCGTGGGCATAGGCTAGCTTAATAGTACAAATTAACCATCGGGAAATGGTGGATTTGATTATGTCCTTAGCATACCTCTCATTCAGAGAGATAAACAGCCTACGTCGTTGCCCCCTAAACGAGGAAGTTCTCTTCAGGTAGAACTTAATAGCCCTGACAGGGCATAAGAACCTATCTTCATCATCCTGTGAGAGGATCTGCTTGATGCTCTGAATGGTGACAGAAGGAGAAGATGTCTGGGAGGGCTGATTTTTAGCCCGAAACTCTGGCAAAAAAGACAGTGTCACAGATTGGGGATCAGATGAGAACTCGATGTCGCTATCTAAACCGCTAAGAGCGTGGACGCCGCTAACACGCCTAGCCGTGGCGAGTGAAACCAGAAAGACAGTCTTAAAGGTGAGGAGCTTGAGTGACAGAGACGACATGGGTTCACAGTAATCCCTGAGGAATGACAGGACGAGGAAGATATCCCACTGGGGAAACCTAACTGACCGAGTAACCGACAGGTTGCGAACTGCATCAATGACATGCGACACCTCTATTGAACTCGAGAAGGAGGGAGACTTCTTGCCTCTAGAAACAGCTACAGTATGAGACACAGCGGCCTTGTACCCGTTGAGCGTTTGAGCCGAAAGACCCCTATCCAGATGTAGGTGAGAGAGGAATCGAGCGAACTCAGAGGCTGAAGGGTTCAGAGGGGGGAAACCGTGAGAAGAGCAGAACTCGAACCATGAGGCCCACCTGATGTCATAGAGTCTGTTTGTACTCTGTCTCCTGGCTTTCAGCATGAGGTCAATGGTTCTGGATGGGATCCCTCGTGATTGCAGGCCTGACCGCATAGTAGCCATGCGGTCAGCTGAAACGTTTCTGGGCTTGCGTGACCGACTCCTGTGCGAGGCTGGAGCAGGGTGCGGTCTGTCAGGTGCAGCCGGAAGGGAGGTGTGTGAGACAGGTTGACTAGTTCGGGGAACCAGGGGCTGGATTCCCAGAACGGGGCGACGATGATCAGCCGAGGCTTGTCGCGGGAGTATTTCTCCAGGACCTTCGGAAGGAGTGATGTCGGGGGGTAGGCATATGCCGACATGCCTGTCCAGGGTATGGAGAAAGCGTTGCGCGCCAGTGCCTGGGGGTCCCTCATAGGAGAAACATAGAGCTGAAGCCTTGAGTTGTACTTGGTGGCGAACAAGTCCACGTGAGGTTTGCCCCAGGACTCCCACAGAGGAAGTAGAGATTGGTGTGCAATTGTCCACTCCGTTGGGAGGATCTGGCCCTTCCTGCTCAGCTGGTCCGCCAGAACATTGAGTCTTCCAGGAACATATTCCACAGAGAGGAAGGTGTGGTTGGCTTGAGCCCACAGCAGGATCTCCTCCGCTTTCTTTGAGAGTAGCACGGAGCGAGTGCCGCCCTGGCGGCGTAGGTATGAAAGGGCTGTGGTGTTGTCGCCGCAGACAGTGACCCAAAAGTCCGAGAGGAGGGGGGCGAACACCTTGAGAGCTCGAGCAACCGCCTCCAGCTCGAGAAGGTTGATATGTAGAAGGGACTCCGACGGGGTCCAAAGACCTGAGACCTCCTCGTTGTCTAAATGTGCTCCCCATCCAGCCGTAGACGCATCCGTGTGGAGGAACCGTTGCTGTTGAAGCGGACGGATGGGAACTGCGTCGTTGAGCCAAGAGATCTTCGCCCATTGGGCTGTCGACTCGAGGAACCAAGGGCCTAGCTCTATCTGGTGATCGAGAGGCACATGCGAGATTGCCCTGGCCGAGAGGTGGCGTTGAAGAGGCCTCTTGTGGACTCTGGCCAATGGTAGTAGGTCCGCAACAGACTCCATCAGCCCTAGAAGCCGGAGGAGTTGCCGGGCTGACGCCGAAGATCTCTGTCTGAGAAGAGTCACTGAGTTCAGCAGGCTGAGGACTCGGTCCTGAGTTGGCTGGACACGAAACCGTACGGTGTCGAACACCATTCCCAGGTAGGAGAAGGTGGTTGAAGGGACGAGATCTGATTTCTGATCGTGGATCCGAAAGCCCAGAGAGCGAGATAGTTTGACCAGGGTGTCTGTGTGGGAACGGCAGAGACTGCGGGAAGAGGCCAGCAGAAGCCAATCGTCGAGGTAGATGTGCAGGCGGATCGATCTTGCCCTGGCCAGGCGGGCTAACTCCTTGACGATTCTCGTGAAGATCCATGGAGCTGGGGATAGCCCAAAGGGCAGAGCCACGAACTGGTAGGTTTGTTGTCCCCAAACGAACCTCAGGAAGCGATGTCGAGAAGGGTGGATGGCCACGTGAAAGTAGGCGTCCTTGAGGTCGATGGACGTCGACCAGTCGTTTGGATGAACTGCCAGACGGATGGAGGCGGCAGTCTCCATCTTGAATTTGGGGGTTCGGATGAACTTGTTGAGGGGGGAAAGGTCCAAGACCGGACGAAACTCCCCGTTCTTCTTGGGCACCACGAAGAGTCTGGAGTAGAAGCCAGGGTCCGTAGGGACCACCGGGACGATGGCCGACTTCTGGAGCAGGGAGTCGATCTCCTTTTGAAGGACGTTGAGCTTCGCTGGGTCCGAGGGGGGGGGGAAGGAGATGGGGGAGGAAGACAGGGGAGGTTCCCGAGAAAACGGGAACCGGAAGCCTGCCCGCACCACCTGAAGGATCCAGGGGCTCGCGACCAAGCGTTCCCATGCTGGAAGGCATTCCAACAGGGAACCGGCACTTGAATTGGCCGAGAGTGCCGGATCCTTCAAAGGAGGAGCGGGCTTTACTGAAAATGCTGCTTCCGTCCCCTGAACGGTGCTCGGGCATACCGGGCATGACCCGGCCAGCCAGCGCGCCGCCCAGAGGATGAGACCCCACGGGGCGAGGTGGAGGGTTGGAACTGGTGAGGGGGGCGCGGAGGATGAGCGTGTTGGCGAGAGGACGGTTGGTGGGAAGAGCGTCCTCTGGAAGCCATGCCCCGAGAAGGGACGTAACTTGGCCGTCTCTGATCAGGACGAGGTCGCTTTGCCGGCGGGGGAGCGAACTCACGGTTCGCCGAACGTCGGGCCCAACTCATGATGTGCTCCTGAGACAATTCGTGTTTACGTTTCTTCGCCTCATCCAGGGTCTCCTTGAGTGAGGCCGGGTGGAAGGTCGAAGAGGATGTCGAAGGACAGGAGCGAATCTTCGATCTTTCGAAGGTGGACAGAGAAACGCTGGATTTCGCTAGCACTGAGTCTCTGTATAGGGCAGCGAGCTGAGTCTTGGACGACGAAGCGACATAGGCAATAGAGTTGACCGCCTGGGAGAGCGAAGCGAGAGCGACACCAAGAGCTCGCTCATCGATCTCCTGACTCAACTGAAAGTCTTCAGGCTGTTTGGTTGGGGTAGAGCCCACTATTTGCGGCAGGGACTGGAGCATAGAGGTGGCTAGTGAAGATGCCCTTAGAATCGAGAACACAGAACGTTCGAGGTTGTTGAACGACTGTTGGGAGATGTCGACAAGAGCGAATCTGTTCTTTGCTCTGTAGCCCAGACTTGTGCGTTCACTTGTTGACACATCTGAGAAGGAAGGCAACGGCACAAAAGAGTTCGCCAATTGGAATGGGGGAAAGAACTCTCTCTTGATGAACTGTCCCGGGGCAGAAGGGATAGCTTCTGGAGTGTACATAGCGGCAGGGGTGTCTTCGTCCTCCTGCTCCACTGGAGGGGGAGTAGTCCACAAGTCAGCATCTGTCCGCCGAATAATCTGACGGATGAAAGGCGACGTATGCAAGGCGAGGCGGGGTTCTTTCTCCGTAAGAAGTTGTCCAAACGGATTAGGCTGGTCAGGCCGTTGCTTGTTGGGCTGGGACATGGGCTTAATGTCACTGCAGAACGGCTGGAGAATATGCAAGTACCCCTGGTAGTTCCCAGTTGAAGGGATGGGCTCCATCTGCACAGGGAGTTCATCCTGGGGGATCTCATGGTCCTGAAGAGAGGCAGATTCCGTCTCCTGACGGTCATTGGTAGGAGACCGAAGAGGGGTCCGTGGTGTGTACTGAGAGCGATGACGCACACCTGGGTCATCGTAAGTCTCGTAGTCATCAAAACCCTCGTATTCAGACGGGTAAAATTCATTTTCCGCGGATGAATCTCGCCGAAAGTTTGAGTCTTGCCCGTAGGGATGACCAGAAGGCAATCCATCCGTTGGGTTTCTCCTCGCAGAGGGGTGTTCACGGCCAGTGGAGGCCGGAACGGAGCCGTCATCACGGGAGCCGTAGTAGCGGTTGTCATCACAACGGTTGCCGTTGAAACCGTTGCCGTCGAACGGGTAGCCGTCGCTTCTGCTGCGGACGGGTCGGGTAGCGGTCACGGGTGTGCCGTGACCGGACCGGACGGGCCGTGACGGCCGAGCGGGAGCCGTGAACGGCTGAACAGGTGACGGGCCAGCGGTAGCGGACACGGTATCTGTACCGTGAACGGACCGGGCAGAAGCACTCACTTGTGTGATCATGCTTTGAGAGAGTTCTGGTTTTCTGTCCGTGAGAGAGAGTCTGGGTTTTCCGTTGCCCGTACGGGCGGTTTGTAACTCACGTGTCCGCTGAAAATCTTCGTACGGGAAGTCAGAGGACGGGCGGGTCGGACCGGCCGTGCGGGGACCCGTGCGGGCCGGTGAAGGGCGGTAGCTGTCCGTGTACGGGTCCGGGTCCAGTGGGGAAACTGAAATGCCTGTGTGCCGCTCCATGCGGGCCAGTTGGCCGGGCGAAATAACGGCTGGAATTTCGTCCCCAACGGCAAAATAATCTCGGGGACCGTCTGGGAGTGTGTCCTGACCATAAGGATCCGCTAAGAATCCAACTTCATCCGTGGGCTTGGCCTGAGAAGTCTGTCTAGTCTGAGTAGTCAGTGTTGAGGTGGGCCTCGATTCAACTAAGTGAGAAGTTAGAGAAGAGGCAGGGACTAACACCATACCCTTGTCGTGAAAACCTGCGATCATTTCTGCAACGAGAGATGACGAATCGACCACAGTAATAACCTGCTCTTGCGACTCAAGGATAGGGGAAAGCAGAGTGGGAGGGGGGGAGAGACTCCTCTTCTTAGAACTAGATGGTCTAGACTTGGGCTCTTTCTTAGAGCTAGCCGAAGAAGAAACAGGGAGGAACTTCCCTTTATCGTCACGCCCTTGCTTGGGCGTAACAGAACCCGACACAACAACAGAAGGAATTGGAGTAGGGATAGGGTCGAGTGACGACATGACGCCGGGGGCAAAGACCGGCACAATCTCAAACAACAATTTCGAAAAAAAATTCAAAATATAATCAATTAATCAAGAAAATATCAAGTTAGATAGCGCTAGCCGACCAAACCTGAACCCCACTTGGTGTTAGGGACACAGAAAAGCCGGGATGGTGTAGAAACAGGCGGATAAACAATTTACAATGTAGAGGGAAGAAAAAACATGGCAGCCCCAAAGGTTGGAAAATTTATTCTGATTTGAAATAGCCGCTACGGAAGTGACGTCACCCGGATCATATCATCGGCTATATGCACGGTAACCGTGCCAAGGGAAGTGATTTTAGTCTTATTTAGACTATGTCTTTGGTAAATTGGCATTTGCCCCAAGTTGGAAGAGTAAACTCAGTTCGTAGTGAAACGGTAACATGATAGAATAGATTGAGAAATCAGGTTGAACAACTGTTGTTGTAACCAGAAAGGCATGAAACTGAAGAGAGCAAGAAAAACCATGCTCGTCAGAATCGAAGAAACGGACCATCAGGAGCCGTTGCAACAGCCATGAATGAAACAAAGAAAAACGATGGATCATTCCCAAAAGCCACCGTGACAAACGGAAGGTCAGAATCACCATGAGGTTCTTGAAGAACCGGAACGGAACCCGACGGTCCGTTGCCCAACCCGGTAAAATGGATCGGAGAAAGCGATCGATCAGAAGCACAAGAGCTCGAGATCAGCAGATCGAAGTAGATCTAACCAGATGATTAGAGGGTACAAGAGAACTCTTCTTGTGAGAAAACCCCTGAAGAGCCCAACGATGAACCAAAAACCGAAGAAAACGGCCGGTTCATTCACGGACTCAAAGAGCCTAAAAACCACAGGAGAATTCGTAGGAGAAAAAGTTTCCCCAAATTCTCTGCGATGGGCCGAACCAACGAAGCCGCAAAGCCAGAGCCCTTGAGGGCTTAGACAAAGATTCCTCCAACTGCTTGAAGTTGGAAGACTTAATCTTGGTCGGGGCAAGATTCCTGTCGCAAAGGAGCTTCTCTGCTTCGGCCTTAGAAGGCTAAAGCGAAACGGTTAGCTTCTGCCATCTTCCCGGCACAAAGGAAAGCCTTGCTTTCCGATTGGAGTGGTCCAGAAGCTTAGGAGCTTGCAAGAACCAGAGCTCCTTTTCCTGGTGAGTGGCCGGACCGGGCCAAAACACGCTGCTACGCCCTTGCCTGGATGGAGACGGACTTAGCTAAGTCCACGTCGGAATCCACGTCGGAAGGCCCGGGTCCAAAGGAGGACGCTGGGAGGGAGGCCCGAGTGCGCGGCAGAGGCCGAGGCCTCCTGCCGAGAGAGGCCCAACCTGCCCGAGGCCTGGAGTACCGGGGAGCCCGCGGCCTCCGAGCATGGCCCCGAGGGCTCCCATTGAGGGAGGCCCGGGTCCGAAGGAGGCCCGGTGAGGGAGGACCAAGGGAGCCGGAGAGGCCTAGGCCCGGGGAGGCCGCGGCCTCCCAGGTCGAGGTCTCCGAGCACGGCCCCCGAGGCCTCCCACCGAGGGAGGCCTGGGTCCGAAGGAGGCCTGAGGAAGCCGGAGAGGGCCCAGGCCCGGGGAGGCCGCGGCCTCCGAGGCCTCCCACCGAGGGAGGCCCGGGTCCGAAGGAGGCCCGGCGAGGGGGCCGGAGAGGCCTAGGACCGGGGAGGCCGCGGCCCCCAAGCACGGCCACCGAGGCCTCCCACCGAGGGAGGCCCGGGTCCGCCGGGGGCCCGGTGAGGGAGTCCCGACGGAGCCGGAGAGGCCTAGGCCGGGAGGCCTCGTCGGTGGGGAGGCCTCATCCGTCCGTAGACGTGTCGACCGGCCTCCTGGCCGGGAAAACACTCAACCGATGTTACCCCCACTGGGGCGAACACCGGGAGACTCTCTCGGCCCAAGGCCCCAGGCCTGGGTGAAGGGCCAAGAGAGGTACCAACAACACCATCGGAGACTTTCCGACGGCGAAGTGGTGTTAGCCGGTAGGCCTCGGCCTCCCGGCCGGAAATCCACTCGACCGGAGTCCCCACCGCTGGGGGGAGCACCGGGAGATCCTCTCGGACCGAGGCCCGCGGCCAGGGCAAAGCGGCCGAGAGGAGCACCAACCCCGCCTTCGGAGACTTTCCGACTGCGGGGCGGCGATAGCCAGTAGGCCTCGGGCTCCCCGGCCGGGGAGGGGTCGAGAGGCCTACGGCCTTCCGGGCTCGAGTTTCCTTCGAGGTACCGGGATGTCTGATTGAGGCCCCAGTCGTGAGACCTCGACACATGGTCGGAAGGGGGCCTCCGTCGCCCTCTCTCCAACATAGGGTCGGAGAGGTGGAAACTAGGCGAGTCCCCGAGTGCAAACGTGCCACTCGGGGCTACAGACATGCGCGGCTGCGACTTATCCAACGAAGTTGAAGCTGAAGGCGTGGAAGACCGGGTCGAAGTGGTGGCCTTGGAAGAAAGAGGCCTCCTGTCTAAACACAAAGGCACGTAAGAACCAACGGACGAAATTGGCCGAGAGGCCTTATGTTGAGGAGAGGAGAAGGGGAAGAGACGGACGAAAAACCAACCGTGGAGGCCTTAGGAGGCCTAGACGGAGAAGAGTGAGAGCGCTTAGACTTAGAGTGCTTAGACTTTGATTTGTGAGAAACTGAACGGATAGATCTATCCGAGGATTCCTTAGAAGAAAAACGGCCTGCTTCATCCCTAGGAAGAGGAGAACGGACCAAGGGGTCAACTTGAACTTTGGGAGAAACATTCGAGTTTGAGCCTGAAGTGGCCATATCATGTGCGTGCGCGCGTGCACTGGAGCACGAGTGAGAGACTCGACACAAAATTAATTATATCCAGTTCTAGAGAAGAGAGAACTATCAAAACTGAGCCAATCGAGACTCAGATACACCCTATGTTCGATGATAGGAGGAAAAGGAACAAACCCACCTAGTTTGAGTGTTAGATAATAAAAAAGTCAAGAGTGCTGGTAGCCCAGGTCTGCCATGAACGCTGGAAAATTGTAATGGCGGAAGTAGGCGCTCATTGGCCTAGCCACAGCTAGACCGGTAAGGGGGGATCACTCCCGCCCCCATCCGGCTAGGGGTCAAGGCCAGGCCTACTTTCGTTTTTCTCTTTGCTATGGTATAGCTCCAGGTCGCTTAACGCTAATGCAGTTGTTTCAGGTGTTGGTACAGTATGGTTAAAGTAGATGGAAGAATTAACACTGGGGGCTGTTTCACAAGGGCTAACGTTACGTTGCGTGAGCGCAAATCGGCAAAAACGATACTAAGAGAAACATCTCTTTCGCCGATGTTTGCCCAAAAGTTTGGAGGCTACTCACAAAGTATCTCTTGGCGAACTATAACGTGACTAGCATGGGGTGAATATATTTCTTGTTGTTGATTGGTCCATTAAACTTTGGTTAAAATAATAAAATTTTGGGGGCCAATCAGACAAGAGTTTGCAATGTTCTTCCGCAAACGTTTTCTAAAGTGTTTCTCAGGCCCCGTTTGGCGTAAGCGTTATTCGCGCGGCGACCGTTATCTAGAGAAACTCGACCTGAATAATAACACCATGGTTCTTTTTTTATAGTGAAAAATTTGGGGTGGGCATTTTGCATCACTTGTTTATGAAGCAGAAAGGGCCAGATTATAATTCCAAATCCATTTCTATTTTGTTTCTTGTAACCTTTGAATGCTGCAGCATAGCCATGCCTCTATCCTTTTCATTGAACACAATAAATCTCCCAGCTTTTACGAAAAGACACCACGCATTTTCTGGTTCAAAGGATATTTTGCCCTGAATAGAATAATATATTCAACGAAGATACAGGACTCTCCATTAACCCCTTACGGGCCAGCCACACGTCCACTAAAATCATACGACTGTACGATACAATTCGATCACGTGGTCTCCAATAACAAGTGTGATTCGCGCTTCGAGATCACGTGATCGAATCGTGTCGTACAATTTTAGCTGACGTGTGGCTGGCCCTTTACCAACCAAAGAAAGTTGAAGAAAAAAATATACAACGGTAAAGAGAACTGTTAACCCCTTGACTGCTGGAAGAAATCTAAGAGAAAAAATTCTAAAATATATATTAAAAATTATCAAATGGAAAAGGGAAGTGTTTGAGTCAATCTGGCGATTTGTCTGAAGAAATGACCCTCCTGGATGTTTAAAAAAACACACAAAAACTGCAACCCTGAGTTACTCCCTTTCATCCGATGACGTCATCAAGCATGTATGCGATACATTGTGTGGTAGTCAAGGGGTTAAAAGGTACATGATTTAGCTGAGGGCCACTCCCCCGAAGACGGAGTGTGGCTGCCCACATGGCGAGGTAATCAAAAACGGTCACACTCGAAATGTTCTCATCCATAATTGATGCCTTTTGTATCATCGTGTTCAAGTGCTTCTTCGGCTGTTGGGATTACCCCTGGAGTCTCCCCCAAAGACGGAGTGTGGCTGCCCACATGGCGGGGTAATAAAAAACGGTCACACATGTAATGTTCTCATCCCTAGCTGATGCATTTGTACCTTAGTGTTCAAGTGCTTCTCACTGTTGGGATGATCCCTGGAGTCTTTTAGCCAGGGTAAGCCAACCAACCAACCCCTGGAGTCTTTTAGCCAGGGAATGTAAAAAATTTAAAAAATAAAGAAAAAAAGATGAGGGCCACATGATAGTTACATGAAAGGCAGGGGTCCAGGGACCCATGGCCCCGGCAGGGTCCAGGGGCTCCGTCGGACGATTCAGGGGGGCAAGTTAAGAGAGAGAGAGAGATAACGAGATAGACACAGTTAAAATGATAGACAGACACAGTTTGAGTCTGATAAGCCTTGTAAAATTATTATATTGCCTTTGTAAACTTCCAAGATAGAACCACCAAGTTCAAAACGCCCCAAATCGCTTGTGGTCAATTTGGGTTTTTTGTTGGATGAATTAAATAAAAACTGAAGTTCAGTTTCTGGTAAAATTAAAAATACTGAAATCAGTGTAAAAATCCCCCCCCCGTGGGGATACCGAAGGGTCTGTTGTATAAATAGTTCCCCTACCTTCTGGAAGTTCTGTGCTTATAACTTCCTTTAATCTGTCTTTCTCTTTGACTTTGACTTTTTCCTTTGCTTGCTGTCATCTACTATCTTTCTGCCTTTCCGGTCCATTCTCCTGCCTTTTTTCAAGAAAAAACTTTCAAAAAGATTTATTCCAGCCGAAGTCGGACATGCTGGGCCTAATTATTCCTTACTTAGGCGCATAACGCATGTGCGCTAATAATAGACTGGACACTGTCTGAGCGATCGAAGAAGAAGAAGTGTAAAAATGAAAGAGTAGCACCCACGTAGTTACCTAGTTTGTGGCGCAGGGTTTCGTCCTCGTCTTTGTTGGCCAGCACAGTGAGCAGTCGAACCAGGGAGGTGGCCGAGGGCAGGTTGGGAACAGTGTCAGAGAACTTCTCTATGTACTGGTATGACCCTCTGTTCAGGAAAATGATCATTAACTGTGACAGAGTATGGGAAAACCCGGCTAAAGTCGCTGAGAGACATTCTTAGCAATACACAAAAACAGGTAGCTTAGTTATACTTGATTCCGTGTATTTTGTCAACTTTAAATATTTTTTTTTAGAAAAAAAGACTATTCCAGATAGATCAATTCTGTTTTTTGCTTTTCAGTCTGTAGAATTTAAACTTTCAGCTTATATAAACACATCAAAAGTGATAATTTCCGACTTTAGCCTGGTTTTCCTATACTCTGTCACATTTATCTTGATAACAATCAACCCAATCTAGATCAATACACAAACAGGTATGAATGAAGACACCACATATCATTCTACCTATCCAAACTGTATACAAAAATTAACCCCTTGACTGCCACCAACGTATGACATACTGACCTGATGACATCACTGATGATGTGATCAGATGAAGAGGAATAACCCTGATATGCTGGCTATTGCTCTAACACAGTCAAGAGAGTTATATCCCCATACCATCAGTTGTCTTTTTCATGGCATGATTTGCCCAATGATTTTTTTTTTGAATTTTCTCTGGCAGTCAAGGGGTTAAGAGTGCCGCTGGGTACGGCAACAAGCCTATCACCACAATTTTTATTTGACAGGAAACGTGGCGCTCGTGCATTGGAAGCATGTAAGCAAAAAAAAAGAAGAAAATAATCAGCTGCCGTGGCGTAGTGGTTAGCATCGTGGACTACTGGCTGGGAGGTCACGGGTTTGAATCCCATCAGAGGTGAGGTGGGGGGGTTTTCGGTCCTGGGCTGACTCCTACCCAGAGTGAGTGGCTATGGGCTCAATGGGAAGACTGAAACCACGCAGTCGAGCTTCATCCGCTTAACGAATGCAATTCTGAAAGTGTTACTGTAATTTCATGACCAACACTGTAGTTCTCGGGCCTGGTTAACGCCGGGATATCATTATGAAAGGAAGAGTAGAATACAGCCCTTTCGCGTAGTCTCAGACAGATACGGAACTCCATGGCATCATCATCATCATCATCATCATAGTCATCCGCCTTATTTCCATCAATCATCAACAACAAAAAAGTCTCAAATTCCATGGCTTTGCATGTCCTGCTCTCATGGTGACCTCAGTTTCGGTTTCCAATCCAGTCTATGCCTTGGTGCATTTGGGTCAAAGTCATGGGGATCAGTGTGTTCTGGGGAGACGTCGGTGGACGGCTGTGGTGGTGCCCTTGGAGGAGGACCTCACTCACGTCGGCTCCGCGACTATATTATTGTTGTTAGTAGGGGGCTTAGTAGGGGTGTCCTGCATGTAACAGGCTTCACTGAACTCCACCGAGGTGACTCAGCAGCAGTGTAGTGTCTCCTCAGTTGGTAGCTTCCTGACGTCCGAACAAGATAGTGACCGTGGGCCCTACAGAGAAGAAGAAGATAGGTGTTTCACTTCTTCTGCATTCCCAGGCCATATGGCCATAATGGGAAAGGTACATATGCATCCATTTTTCAGTTTCCACTGGTCTCCCAGCTGTATTCAGCTGACATTCCAATTTCGTTGGACCTCAAAGGAGAACATCATTTGGAAGACTTTTTGGAGAAAAAACCGCAGGAGAATGAACCAATAAGGCAGATAGATAGACAGCAGTAAGGATATTAGACAAAGTTGCTAGCACAGAACTTCCAGAAGGTGGGGGGACTATTTGTACAAAAGACACATGCACACCCCTATCCCCAAGAGGGAAGATTCATAAAATGAGTGGTGACCTACTTGAGGAGGTCGGCCAAGGAGTGCTGTGTGGGCCCCGTCACCCTCACTCTCCCCACCAACACTCCAAGGCTGTCTTTCAACAGCTCCCGGTGCTCTGACAAGCCAAACCCATTCCTGAAAAAAATGCAACAGCCATCAAACATGAAAAAACGAAACATTCATACACTAACAACCTATCCCCTTCCGCACACAGAGAGAGATAAGCACACAACACACACAAGCTTAAAGCATTCCATTTCATGACCAGAGGGCCAGCAATTAAGATATTATCCAAAAAATAGTAATGAAACATAAATAGAAAATATATACCATTATGTATTTTACACACTGAAAATATTGAGGCTTCCATATTATATTGAGGCACCAAAAATATTGAGGCTTCCATATTTTTATATTGAGGCACTGAAAATATTGAGGCTTCCATATGGTATTGAGGCACTGAAAATATTGAGGCTTCCATATATTGAGGCACTGAAAATATTGAGGCACCGAAAAATTGAGGTTTCCATATTATATTGAGGCACTGAAAATATTGAGGTTTCCATATTATATTGAGGCACCGAAAATCTTGAGGCTTCTATATTATATTGAGGCACTGAAAATCTTGAGGCTTCCATATTATATTGAGGCACCGAAAATCTTGAGGCTTCCATATTATATTGAGGCTTCCATATTATATTGAGGCACTGAAAACATTGAGGCTTCTATTTGGTGGTGAAAGCCGGGGAATCTTTCGAAGTTGGCTTTCACCACCAAACCGTCACAAGCCTCTGAGTTGACAAAGGCTCTTCCTCTTCCAGGGCAGAGATCTGTGAATCTTGTTCTGTTCGGTAGTTTAATTTAACGTCTTTTCACCAATAGTGATATTAGACACAAAAAAAGAACCAAAAACGTATTAATAATTAACAAAACTAATGCATAAAATACAACAATTTCTAGTAACAAGGCGTCAAAAAATCATAACAATTTGGCAATTTCAGAATTTGCTACAACAGTAGCAATATCAAAGACGAAAGGGCTGGATAATATTTGAATGCTAAACAAATCTGTGAATCTTCCCCCTGTTGACGTTTCTGTAGCCGATCAATTTTTTTAACTTGAGAGGGGTGCTGGCCCTCAGCCAAACTCCCAACCTGGGGGACCAGGCTTTTTTTCTCTGTTGGGGTGTGCCCTGCACGTGTGACAGGTAATACCGGATTAACTCATTCAAGTCGTTCCGGCCATATAAGTCTGGATTTAATAGATAGCTGTCAATTTGATGCATTTGCTTCAAGGGAAGTAAATCTGTGTGTGCACCATACCTTGGTCACTTCCAAACTCGCTTCGCTCCCTTAGATCACAATTTTGCCTCTGACTTTCCTTTTGTAGTGGTTTGTTTGGGGGAACCAATTGGTGTGGAGAGTTTTTCTATATAAAGTCTATACAACACAGATGCTTAAAGCATTCCATTTCATGACCAGAGAGGGCCGGCAATTCAGATATTAAAAAAAAAAAGGATTAAAAATAGTAATGAAATATAATTAGAAAATATATACCATTATGTATTTTACACACTAAAGTCTATATATATATATAAAAAAAAGTCTGATCTACCACTTCCCAATGTCTAAAACTGAAGTAAAAACCTGTAATCTTCTTTCATTTCTCCTTTTGTTTATGTATGTTTTGTTTGTGTGCATGGTTGGAGTCATTTGTGAGTTTTTTTAATGACTCAAAATCGTTGCGATGCGATGGGTAGCAAACAAAGCTGACCTGACTGGGGAGAGGATGAAGTTACCTTTGACTTTCTGTGACCAGCACATTTATTATCATATCATTACTATCATCATCAGAGCAGTAGCAACAGCGCAATGCCTCACCAAGAGAAGAAGGCGATGAGAGCGTGCAGCAGAAGATGCAGGCAGGATGCCATCCGCACAGCTTCAGGCGAATGGGTGCCTGGGCCGTCCACCACCCCATCATTGTCAGCCATCAACGTCTGAGAGAATATCACAATAATATCGATGATAATGTTGTTGTTTGTTTTCGTTCCCCAGCTTAAACACTCCAGTGCCACGTGAACATTTCGCATGGCCTTGGGTGGGAAGATTACGTGTATGGCTGCTTTTAAAGGGCCCCGCCACATGGACGGCCATACTTCGACTTCAGGGGACTCGATGATGATTCTTCTTCTTCTGCGTTCCCAGGCCATATGGCTATAATGGGTAATGTGTCCGGTTTTCAGTTTTCACTGGTCTCCCCGCTGCGCACAGCCGACACATTCCGATTTCGGAGGAGCTCAAAGGAGAAAACTTATTTGGAATATTTTTTTTTGATAAAAGGCAGGAGAATGGGCCAACAAGTCAGAAAGATAGTAATGTGAATCCCCCTAGGACATGCATTAAATATGCATCTTTCCTTGTCTTCCCAAATTAACAGTGTAAGGTCATTAGATAACAGATCATAATTTCACGCCTTTTTTTTTTTTAAGCGACAAGAACGTTAAATCAGTGTGTGCAGAAATGTGACAGTGGCGGTGAAAGGGTTAAACAACACAAACACCTTTCAAACAGCACACACTCACATACACACAGCACACATAGACACTCACACAAACACTCCCCTTTCTCAATCAGTACACACACACACATACACACCCTTTACACCCGACGCCTCCACCGAAGTGAGGCTGCCCACGTGGCACGGTACGGTAATCAAAAACAGTCACACGCGTAATGTTCTCATCCCTAGCTGGTGCATTTGTACCATAGTGTTCAAGTGCTTCGGCCGTTGGGATGATCCTTGGAGTCTTTAAACGCACAGCCGGCATATATAAAGATTTCACGCGAGGCGCGCGTCATCATTTCAATCGCTGCTCGCGACAGAGACGGTTCAACCATTCTTTTCCCCCTGTTGCCCGAGCCACTGTGAGGCAGAACTTCGCAGCGACTAGCCTAGCAGTCTAGACCCGATCCCTGGGATCGGTTGTTACGCCTTTAAGCCAGGGAACGGCAACACCAACAAAACTTTCTTTTGCTGAGGCCAACTCACCTGGAAGAAGGCGCTGGTGGCCTCCAGGTGGGTGCAGAGGGCAGGCAGCAGGTCCAGCAGGAAGGAAGCCACCTGGTCAGGCTTCTGCTGGTCCAGGTTGCTGAACAACGACTTCCCACCCCCTCCGCTCTTTGGCTGAACAATGCACAGCACACATCATACACCCCGGTCAAATGCATATCTGTGTATGTGCATGCACCCATCTCTGGAAATGTGTCCCCATCTGTATACGTCCCCGTCTCACCCTCATTGAGCCCCCCCGTCTCTACGTGTTCACGTCTCTATAAGCCCCCAACTATTCTTCTTCTTCTGCGTTCCCAGGCCATAATGGGTAAGGTACGTATGTGCTAGGTTTTCACTGTATAATTTCACAGAGAGAGAGAGAGAGAGAGAGAGAGAGAGAGAGAGAGAGAGAGAGAGAGAGAGAGAGAGAGAGAGAGAGAGAGAGAGAGAGAGAGAGAGAGAGAGAGAGAGAGAGAGAGAGAGAGAGAGAGAGAGAGACAGAGAGAGAGTGTGTGTGTGTGTGCGCGTGTGCAAGAAAATCGTTCCTTCTCAATTTCTCATAATCCGGCGACACCGGCTCTAGGCAATTTAAAAATCCTGCAAGGAGCATCCATGGGTTTCTGTTGGTCCAAGTTACTGAATAATGACTTCCTACCCTCCACTCTTTGAACAATCGACCAAAACTAAACACAATTCAGTCAATGGTTACTGAATAACGACTCCCCCCCCCCCCCCTCCACTCCTTGCCTGAATCGTGCACCACAACAGAGACAACACTTGTTACATACTGCTGCAATTTACAAGGCATTTTAACAAGTAGTATTATCATTGACTTTCGTTTGTCAAATCAACATTTTCTTTTGACACTAGCACACACAGGCAATATGTGTGAACACACACACAAACGCGTATGTGCACGCAAGCATGCATGCGCGCACACACACACAACAAAACAGTCGTTATTTTAGAAAGAGAAAGGCTTTGAAATACATTAGAAATTGGCAAGGATACACACACAACACATACTTCAATTTAAAAAAAATGAAAAGCACTTATCAAAAAGGTATATCATATAACAACGCAAACACAATGACATAAATGTGTGACCAGTACAACCAAAACAGCAGCATCAAATTGATGCACAAGGCTTTGAAATTGCGTTTGAAATTGGCGAGGATACACACACTTCAAATTTTTTAACCCTTTCATCGCCACTGCCGCCTCTTGGCACCACAATGATTTAACACCCATGTTACTAAAAGGCATCAAATGAGGGTCTGCTGACCAATGACCTTATGTTCTTAATTTTGGGAGGTAAGGATAGGCCCTATTTTATTTATGTATGACAGAGGAATCCCTTATATTGCAGACGAAATATGGTAAATTTTGGTTGAGGAATGGCTAGCGTTGAAAGGGTTAAAATGAAAAGTACTTATCAAAAATGTACATAACAATGCAAAAACAATTACATAAATGTGTGGTACAACCAAAACAGCAGCATAAAATTGATGCACAAGCGATGCCAAGTGAAAAGGAAAGAAAGCGGTACTACCTTGCCGGGAAAAGCTCGCCGCTTGGAGGCGGTGGCGATGAGCGAGTGGTTGAGCTTCTTCACCAGATCCTCCATCAGGAACTGCAACTGCGGCGTCTGGATCTGCACCTGGCGCGCTTGCTGACAACACAAAGACAGCATCAGCATCGCCTCGCAGCAAATATAATAATAATAAAGAATATTTATATAGCGCGCGTTCTAGGTGTACTACTCATGGCGCTTTACAAAAACTAAGAATCACTCCACATACAAAATCAGTCATCTCAAACATACTCAGACGCGCTCGCATACCCACCCTCACCCTCACGCTGTGACATACTCATAGACATAAAAACATGCATCTACGCATAACACAAACACGTCCACACACACGCACGTAACAGATCGCCGTTTTATGGCCCTTCATTGCAAGGATTTCACTTTTTTAGAAATTTTTTTTTGTCTTTTTCTTCAGTGTTCCCAGGCCACATGGTTGCAATGGGTGAGCCTGAGGTACATGTGTGTCCGGTTTTCAGTTGTCACTGGTCTCCCCGCTGCATTCGGCTGAAACATTCTGATTTCGGAGGAGCTTTAACTCTCTTGTGAGGTGAACGGTCGTGAACGTTCAAAAAAAAATCGGATCGGAAACGTCTAGAACGTTCGGGAACGTACGGATTCCACGTGGCCGGTTAGGGCGCTTCCATTTTGTTTCTATCACATGGCAGTCACGTGAGCGCTTCAGCCTCGCTTTCGCTATGGATTACACTTCCGTCCTGTTGCTTGCAATGGCTTCTAGGCCGATTGGTTTGAAAGATATGAATTTTTGAAAATTAGTGACCGACTTCGGCATTTTCGCGATTTTTCCAATATGGATGACGAACAGTTATGGTGTCCATTGACTGAGGAAAGCAATGAATAGTCCTATTTTTGTGAAATATGGGACTTATGAGATCGCGAAGTGATGAGTAAGGAGTGTATTCTGACCTATTTCGGCGGCGAGCTTGTGTTTGTTCGATCGATGCGAATTTTTGAAGTCGTGTTACTGACATCGGCATTTTCCCGACTTTTACATCATGGATGACGAGTCGTTATTGCATCCACCGAGTGATGACAGCGATGAAAATTCCTTTTTTTGGTGAAAGATAGGAATTATAAGATTGTGAAGTGAAAGGGTAAGTGAATGATTTTGATCTACATTTCCGTTTCAGTCGTCTTAGCCCAAGTTAGGGCGAGTTAGGCTTCAACAGTCTGCAAAAGTAGGCAGTGAATGACTAGTGAATGCAGTTTGCGACTACACTTTGGCAATTTGATTTTTTTTGTGGAGCCATGCATCCCCATAACATCTTGAAATTCATTTTGCATATCAGACAGACATCTCGGCAACACATTCAAAACAAAAAAACACACAAAATCTGGTAGGGTATATTTTATTTTATTATTTTTCTGACGCTACCCCCCCTTTTGTACGGAGTGACGTCCCTTGGGTTAGGATTTCAGAGGTGATTGAGAGCACAGAGCGTCAGGCACAAGAGGGTTAAGAAGAAAAGTATTTGGAAGATTTTTTGGAGAAAAGGCAGGAGAATGAGCCAATAAGTCAGAAAGATAGTAGATGACAGAAAGCAAAGGGTAAAGGCAGAGTCAAAGAGAGTGACAGATTAGACTTAGAGGAAGTTACAAGCAAAGAACTTCCAGAAAAAAACCTCCTCATGTCCCCACATGGAGCTTTTCTGCTGTAAGCCAAACTGTGTTCTCCGTCAACAGCTGTAAACAATGTGATATTGAACTAAAGAAATGTTTGTAGCATTTTTTATTCCAAGAAGTAACCCCCCCCAAAAAAAAAGAGCAAAACAAAAAGCCATACACAAACAAAAAACCTCACCAACATAAAAGTCAATCTCATAATTTTACATGGGCACAAGAAAATTAAGAAACTGAAAAAGAAATGGGAAAACCTTTTTCTTTTTTTTGTACTTTCACAGGATTACATTTTGCTTTACACATCTAAAACGATTCATTTATCACGATACAAGATGAATAACATTTTTCTGCTTTGGACTAATCCTACCTTCGTGTGAAGATTGGTGTCCAGAGAAGCCTGGGTGATGGGCCCTGAATGCAGTATGGTGAACACTTCCAGGTCTAGTTCCCTGCAATTACGTTAACAAAATTTAAATAATTTCTTTCTAACACACAATAATGATCGAAGATTTTTATTAAAATGTTATCTTCAAATCAAAACTAAACAAAACTTCCTCATTAACCCTCTTATTCCTGACGCTCTGTGCTCTCTGTCATTTCTGAAATCCTATTGCAATGGGACGTCACTCCGCACAAAAGGGTAGCGTCAGAAAAAAAGAGCAGATTTTGTGTGTGTTTTTTTGTTTTAAAAGTGTTGCAGAGATGTCTCTGATTTGCAAAATGAATTTCAAAATGTTATGGGGGTGCATGGCTCCACAAAAAAAAATCAAAATGCCAAAGTGTAGTCGCAAACTGCATTCACTAGTCATTCACTGCCTACTTTTGCAGACTGGTGAAGCCTAAGACGACTGAAATGGAAATGTAGATAAAAACCATTCACTTACCCTTTCACTTCACGATCTTATAATTCCTATATTTCACAAAAAAGGGAATTTTCATCGCTGTCATCACTCAGTGGATGCAATAACGATTCGTCATCCATGTTGCAAAAGTCAGAAAAATGCCGATGTCAGTAACACGACTTCAAAAATTCGCATCGATCGACCAAAAACTTGCTCACTGCCGAAATAGGCCCAATCACCCTCCAAACCCATCACTTTGCAATCTCACAAGTCCTATCTTTCACAAAAATATGAATATGCATCGCTGTTCTCATTCAATGGATGCCATAAAAAAAAGTATGACGATAAAAAGAAAACATTGTAGACAGCTAACAACGGTAGGCAGCTTCACGATGCACTCTTGAAGCACTCTGCCCCTACCTGAAGCCCCAGTGGGCAAAGGCGGAGAGATCCGACACCCCCCCCCCCCCTCCTATGCACTCTTTCACCCCCTACCCTGGGCCCCCCCCCCCCCCCTCCTATGCACTCTTCCACTCTGCCCCTACCTGAAACAGTGGGCAAAGGCGGAGAGATCCACCCCCCCCCCCCCCCTCCTATGCACTCTTCCACTCTGCCCCTACCTGAACAGTGGGCAAAGGTGGAGAGATCCGACCCCCCCCCCCCCCCCTCCTATGCACTCTTCCACTCTGCCCCTACCTGAAACAGTGGGCAAAGGGGAGAGATCCCCCCCCCCCACCCCCTCCTATGCACTCTTCCACTCTGCCCCTACCTGAAACAGTGGGCAAAGGGGGAGAGATCCCCCCCCCCCCCCCCCCCTCCTATGCACTCTTCCACTCTGCCCCTACCTGAAACAGTGGGCAAAGGTGGAGAGATCCCCCCCCCCCTTGTCCCCCCCCCTCCTATGTGCACTCTTCCACTCTGTATCTACCTAGGAATCATATGGGCAAGGTTGAGAAGATCCGAACCGGCCCCCCCCCCTTCGAACCTCCTATGCACCGAACTTCCACTCTGCATCTACCTGAAGCAGTGGGCAAAACACATTTATTTGTCCACACCCCCATACACCCCTAAAGAAACCTATGACACACACACACTTCCACTCTGCCCCTACCTGAAAAGCAGTGCGCAAAGGTGGAGAGATCCGACCCCTCCAGCCCCCCTAACCGCCTCCTATGCACTCTTTCCCACTCTGCCCCTACCTGAAGCAGTAAGTAAAGGCATAAAGTGCGGCAGTCCAGGGACCCATGGCCCCGGTACCCCCCCGTCGGACGATTCAGGGGGGCAAGTTAAGAGAGAGAGATAACGAGATAGACAGTAGACAGAGACAGGGACTTGTCCCCCTCCTCTTCTCCCCCTTCATCCTGTGTACCTGACTGCTTGCAGAGACACATGTATAATACATAGGCAAAAATACGTATGAATCCACAAGCAAATACATGCACACATGCATGCAAGCATGGCGCATGCTTGTTTGCACAAGCTAGTGAGTAAAGCACTCACACGCACACCACGTGACATTCACACATACATCCATGAACAAGGGATCGAGTTCATGAACAAACGTAAGGCGACAAATAAGAAAATTTCAACCCCCTTCACTGCCACAGGAAAACTGAGAAATTATCGATTTTCTTATTATAAAGTTTAAAACAAATCTGTTAGACTCAATCTGAGAAAATGGTCTAGAGTATATATCTTTCCTGGCTTGTCTAAACCAAAAACCATCATCCCAGGACTATGACATCAAAAGTTATGACATCATCAATGACATCATACACTACGAGAATATCAGGCAGGGAAGGGGTTAACAAATGGGTGGATGTGCATTCGGAATGTACAGCAAGGAGTAACTGCCCAAATTGTTACATTAACCCTTTTGCCGCCAGCCTTTTTTTTTTTTAGCCAAAAAATACAATTAAACGTGTCTGGGTAGAGAAAAAAAATTATCTGCAATATTGGGAATTCCTCTGTGACATGTATAACATTAGGCCTATCCTTGCCTCCCAAAATTAAGAAAATAGGGTCTCTGGATAACAGGCCCTGATTTGATGCCTTTTAGTGACATGGGTGTTAAACCATTGTGGTGCATAAATGCGACATTGGCAGTGAAAGGGTTAAAGTCATGGGTGTTCAAATTTTTCTTAAAATTTGTCAGGTTTGCCTTTTTTACACAAGTGCGTAGCTGAAATGAGTAGCTTGGGTGCAAAAAATGTGTAGCTATATTCATTAAACAATGTTCACTGAAAATTAATAGTACCGTATTTTACGGATTATAAGGCGATACTTTTTTTCCCCAGATTGAGACCCCTGCGCCTTATAATGTGACTGATAATATAGTAAGAAACTATAATAACAAAATCTGAATTTTGTGTAAAATTTGGGCAGTGCGCCTTATAATCAGGTGCGCCTTATAGTCCGTTAAAATGGTAATCAAGAATTAAAGAGCATTAATTTCAATTTTGAAGAGAAGTAGAGATCCAAATTGAGTAGAATACTACTCGAAAAGAGTAGAGTAAACAGGTCTGTGTTCACAAATAATTAAATGTGTGCGAGTGATCCAGCTTGACAGAATTGGTCAAACAGGAAGTTACCCTCGCTTTATGCACTCGTCTTGTGCTGCGCTTGATTACACACTCAGTTTGAGATTCTCCCGTAGGCCTAATATTTAAAAATGTTAAACGTGGGATTAACCCTTTCACCGCCAATGTCGCAATTTATGCACCACAATGGTTTAACACCACCCATGTCACTAAAAGGCATCAAATCAGGGTCTGTTATCCGAAGACCCTTTGGGAGGTAAGGATAGGCCTAATGTTATACGTGTCACAGAAGAATTTACAGTATTGCAGTTAATTTTTTTCTTGAGTGAAAGGGTGAAAGGGTTAAACGTTGTTCCTGGGGTATATGACATTCAGACGGCATCAGTTTGTTGTCACTTGTGATCGCACCTCTTTCTCTTAAAAAATGCTTGCAAGTCGCTCACTAGCACGGTAGTTTCACCCTTCTATTCAACGCCTTGATTGCTATGGTTTGACCTATTCATACAAGATAGACTACTCTAATGTCAACATAGTGCTCTCCCTTGTATTTCTCTCTAAAAAAAAACCCACGTATATTTAACCCCTTGACTGCCAGATAAAATTAAAGAAAAAATAATTGGGAAAATCATGACATGAAAAAGACAACTGATAGAGCCAATCTGAGCAAAATGGTCTGGGGATACTACTCTCTTGATTATGTTAGAGCAAAAGCCAGGATATCAGGGTTATTCCTCTTCATCTGATGACATCATCAGTGATGTCATCAGGTCAGTACGTAATACGTTGGTGGCAGTCAAGGGGTTAAACTGGGCTACCCAGAATTGCTGAAGCGCTACTAGGTGTGACCTACCTTTTCACTCTGTGTGGTTGTGTCCTGAGTTGTGTCCCCTCCATCACCATCGGTAGACTCGTTCTCCTTGTCTGCGTGTTTTCTACAACAGCGAAGGAACGCGTCAAAACAATATATAATCAACTCCATCACCATCGGTAGACTCGTTCTCCTTGTCTGCGTGTTTTCTACAACAGCGAAGGAACGCGTCAAAACAATATATAATCAACTCCATCACCATCGGTAGACTCGTTCTCCTTGTCTGCGTGTTTTCTACAACAGCGAAGGAACGCGTTAAAACAATATATAATCAACTCCATCACCATCGGTAGACTCGTTCTCCTTGTCTGCGTGTTTTCTACAACAGCAAAGGTTAAAACAATATATAATCAACTCCATCACCATCGAGTCAAAACAATATATGATCAACTCCATCACCATCGGTAGACTCGTTCTCCTTGTCTGCGTGTTTTCTACAACAGCGAAGGAACGAGTCAAAACAATATATAATCAAGTCAAATCGGACAGTAAAGCATGAATTTACAGTGGGACGAGCAACAGGGGATTTTTTACTATCACTCTGCACTAGGCCTTACGGTCTGAACGTGGAGTCTTTCGGATGAGACGATAAACTGAGGTCCCGTGTGCCCATGCACTTAGCACACACGCTAAACCCAGTGGCAACGAAAAAGTTGTCATTTGGTCAAAATTTACCCTTTCCTTCCTCATCAGTCACACAAAAATCGCAAGAAATTATTTATTTTTAAATTGGGACGGTACCCTCTGGCTGCAACGCGCTCTCCAGGTGGGAGCACTCGAATTTCACAGAGACTATAAAAAGTCATAATACCAACAATTCTGTTTAACAAAATCAATCGAATTAAAAGAAACATACAATGGGGCATACTGGAAGAGTTCCATCCCTTTAATTTCCCGAATGCACCTGGAATGGAAAGTTTAAAAGTGAAGGGTGTCCTGAGACAAGATAAATCAAAGAGAAAATGTCCTTCTTGTAGAAATCAATGTGATAAAAGTCTGCCAGTGTTCAAAAAGAAAAACCACTCTAAGGATCTTCGGAGTTTCTCTACCTGTACTAGCCAATCATTTTTTACAGTGAAAGAAAATACAACAAATTCGTCATTCTTCTTCTTCTTCTGGTTCCCCATGGCCATAATGGGTAAGGTACGTATGTGTCCTGGTTTTCAGTTTTCTTCTCCCCGCTGGTACAGCCGAACATTCTGATTTTGGAGGAACTCAAAGGAGACAAATTATTTGGAAGAGTTGAAAAAAGGCAGGAGAAATCAGAAAGAAGTAGATGACAGAAAGCAAAAGGGAAAAAGGCAGAGTCAAAGAGAGTCGGTCTCATATGTTGTTGTTGTTTCGTACCCTGGCTAAAAGACTCCAGGGATCATCCCAACAGCCGAAGCACTTGAACATAACGTGTGTGACCGTTTTTGATTACCCCGGGGCAGCCACACTTCGGGGAATGTCATAATAAAAGTTTAAACTTATGAAACAAACTGTATACTCGTTGGTTTGTTATTTAAGTAAAAAGTAAATGTAAGGGATGGAGAATCCAAGATGTTCAAAGAGAAAGAACAAAAAGAAAAACCACAACAAACGCATCATTAGAGTAACAAACCTTTGGAATCAAATTGCATCCTTATTCTTTGGGTGAAAAAGTTAAACTAAGGGATGGAGAGTCCAGGAAGTTCAAACAATATTCTCTCACCTCTTTCGTCCTCTCTTCTTGTCTCCCCCTGCTTTGCCCTTGGGGGCGCCACTGGTGGAGGTCGACTGTTTGACCTCCTCACAGCCCTGGCCCAACAAACTGGGACTGTACTTGGGGTGAGCTGTTCAGAGAAGAATGAAAAACCGTCAAGTAAACTCTCTGTCCTCTCTTCTTGTCTCCCCCTGCTTTGCCCTTGGGGGCGCCACTGGCGGAGGTCAACTGTTTGACCTCCTCACAGCCCTGGCCCAACAAACTGGGACTGTACTTGGGGTGAGCTGTTCAGAGAAGAATGAAAAACCGTCAAGTAAACTCTCTGTCCTCTCTTCTTGTCTCCCCCTGCTTTGCCCTTGGGGGTGCCACTGGCGGAGGTCAACTGTTTGACCTCCTCACAGCCCTGGCCCAACAAACTGGGACTGTACTTGGGGTGAGCTGTTCAGAGAAGAATGAAAAACCGTCAAGTAAACTCTCTGTCCTCTCTTCTTGTCTCCCCCTGCTTTGCCCTTGGGGGTGCCACTGGCGGAGGTCAACTGTTTGACCTCCTCACAGCCCTGGCCCAACAAACTGGGACTGTACTTGGGGTGAGCTGTTCAGAGAAGAATGAAAAACCGTCAAGTAAACTCTCTGTCCTCTCTTCTTGTCTCCCCCTGCTTTGCCCTTGGGGGCGCCACTGGCGGAGGTCAACTGTTTGACCTCCTCACAGCCTTGGCCCAACAAACTGGGACTGTACTTGGGGTGAGCTGTTCAGAAAAGAATGACGACCGTCAAGTAAACTCTCTGTCCTCTCTTCTTGTCTCCCCCTGCTTTGCCCTTGGGGGCGCCACTGGCGGAGGTCAACTGTTTGACCTCCTCACAGCCTTGGCCCAACAAACTGGGACTGTACTTGGGGTGAGCTGTTCAGAAAAGAATGACAACCGTCAGGTAAGCTCTCTTCTTGTCTCCCCCTGCTTTGCCCTTGGGGGCGCCACTGGCGGAGGTCAACTGTTTGACCTCCTCACAGCCCTGGCCCAACAAACTGGGACTGTACTTGGGGTGAGCTGTTCAGAAAAGAATGACGACCGTCAAGTAAACCCTCTGAAAAACGAAAAGAACCGGACTGAAAGCATGAAACCAGAGCACACTTCCACAAAGAATTAAACAAAGGAGACACCTTAAGTTGGAAACTGGGGATACCAGGGGTGGGGTGTGTGTGTGTTTCATACAGATAGTTCCCCCACCTTCTGGAAGTTCTGTGCTAGCAACTTCCTCTAATCTGTCACTCTTTGACTTGGCGTTTTCCCTTTGCTTACTATCATCCACTATGTTTTTGCCTTATTGTTCCTCCATTCTCCTGCCTTCGTTCCGGAAATTCTCTCTATGATTTTCTCAAGCCGATGTCGGACATGCTGGGCCTAAACTATTTCTTTAGTTGGGCCCATAACGGCAGTATGGTGCATCTGCACCCATATGACAGGAAACTGTCTGAGCGATCGATGAAGAAGAAGCTGGAAACTGCAAAGAGGCAAAAGACTCCACGGATCATCCCAACAGCAGAAGCACTTGAACACTATGGTACAAGTTTTGCATCAGCTACGGATGAGAACATTATGTGTGTGACCGTTGTTGATTACCCCGCCATGTGGGCAGCCACACTTTGTCTTCGGGGGATATGACTACTAATATTGTAAGATTCTGTGTCAGATTTGGGGGTTGCGCTTTATAATCAGGTGCGCCTTAGAGTCCGAAAAGTACAGTACATGAGGTACACTTCTGAAGGAGCTCCATTGGCTCCCTGTGCAGTCCCGCCTTCAGTATAAGCTGGCTGTCCTATCCTTCCGTCAGACCCTTCCGCCTTACCTCTCCAGTGCTCTTCACACCTACACTCCTTCCCGCTCACTCAGGTCCTCAAACACAAAACTTCTGAAAGTTCAAAAAACAAATCTAAAATCATTTGGTGACCGCAGTTTCAGTTTCAGTGCCCCTGCTGTTTGGAATTCCTTCCCAGTCGATCTCCGCTATGAACCAACTATCTCTAGTTTCAAATCTAAACTCAAGACTCACTACTTTCAAAGCTCATTCGGTTTGTAAATTTTTTCCTTCTTGATCTTGTACCTGGGTGAATGATTGGGTAATAATGTTTTGTGTGACTGCGGGTGTATCAGCATGGTTGCATGCATGAACTTTCTTGCTGAAACCCAAATGTACAAAATAATGATATGTTATTAAAGAGTCCTTTCTTCAGGCACTCACCTGCCTGAACCTGCATCAAATTGCCTGAATTCAGGCTTCAGGCACACCCATATGCACCCCTGTGATCAGTGAATGGAAGCGCCTTGAGTGTGAAATAATTATAGAAAGGCGCTATAGAAATGCTATCAATTATTATTATTTAGGCATAGTAGTGGGGGCAAAGTGGTTTTCAAGGAAAATGGCCGGGGGTCCAGGGGGCCGAAGAAAATTCAATAAATGAGTGAAATTTTCACTTTTTCATGCCATTTCAATGTATTTTTTAATAATTTTGTTTCAAACTATTTTGCGGAGGTCTACCATGTCTGATTATTATGATTGCGTTACCTGTTAGACACTTGGCTAACACCTGAGAAAGGTGGGTGATGTCGTGCAGCCTCTCTATCACCTTGCTCTTCATCTCCGCATCCTTCTGACTGGCAAAAGCGTTCCACTGATCTGCAACACATACACCCACACACACGCACGCATGCACGCACGCACACACATGCACACGCACACACATACATACACTCGCACATGCACACGCACACAAACACGCATGCACACACACGCACGCATGCACACACATGCAAGCACACATACACAAACGCACATAGTAGAAACACACATGCGCATGTACATACACAGAAACACACACTTTATTATTACAAACAGCTCTAAAAAAATCTTTAAAAAATAAAAATGAAACTGAGAAACTATTTTTTTTTTTTTAATGGATAAAAGTAACATTGTAAATTAAATATAATAAATAACTGCAAAGCATAATACATTTGGCATACACCCTACACACAGGTAAGTATGCATGCATGCATGTATGCAAGTGTACACACACACACTTCCTACCTCTCTGAACCAGTTAAGCCCATGAATGAGGGTAGTACACAAGACGTCTTTTTCCTTGTCAGACAGCGACTCCAACTTGGTATACACCGACTCATCAGGCGAGATACAGAGGGCAACCTGAGAACGGCAACAACAACAATGAACATCTGTTACAGCTGCTGAAATGATTGACATCGCAAAGGTTATATCCAGCTCGGAGATTTTTCATTTGTTATAATTGATTCATTAGTCTACGTTTGATCATATCACAGGCACCCACAAAATCCCACGCACGGCCACACACATACGCACCGCCGCACACACATCCATACATACACGCACAACGCTCGCGCACACGCACACGCACGCGCGACGACGCACAACGCACGCACACGCACACGCACACACATCACATACACCCACCACCACACACACACCACACACACAACACACACACACACTACACACACAATCACACACACGCACACACACACACACACGCACACACACGCACACACTCCATTGTGAGGTGGTTGATGTGTGTAATATTTACACCTACCCTGTGAGGTGGATACATAGCTAAGTATATCAGAGCAAGTTTAAGGAATTATGTTATAACATTTTTTAGGAAGGATGAGGATACCCTGTTGAAAGCATTGAAAAGTGTAAATGTAATCTAAGGCTTACTTTTTGTTACAGGTTTTTGACCATCAGTGTGAGGTATTATTCATCAATGAATATTCATGAGGCTACAGGAAGTACCTCACAATGATGGTAAAAAACCTTGTTATGTTCTTTTGTTAAAAGATACTTGTGTGTACATTTTAAATCTTATTATAGGCCTGATTGCTAGTGATAACTTAGATTACTGGTGGTATTTTTGACATAGACCTTTATCATATTGTTATCTGTATGAAGGATGTCTTAAATGAATAGACTTGAAAGCTGAAATTATACTGCTCTTCCATGTTGTGTAAATGTTCTATATTTCGAGGGTAATAGAATAAACAAATAAGTCAAGATTTTTTTCCATCCAGCCTAGCCCTCTTAAAAAACAAATACCAGTATAAAAAAAAAAAGGAACAAACTAAACGCACACACCCCAAATTTAACACAAAAAATGATTTTCTCGCTATTTTCTTACAATAAAAATTATTCACATTATAAGGCATTCACATTTATCAGTCTGCAAAAGAAAAAAAGTATCGCCTTATAGTTCATAAAATATGGTGCACATAGTGAGTGTTATTAACTTGTGGCAGTGCCATAGCTGATGAGGTTTAACCGATGCGTGGTCACCGCTACAGCTACTGCATTAATTTAAAAAAATCGAAACTTTACTGGTTTCGTACTGCCTCCGGGCATTGCCTCCAGTATTGTTCCCACCATATTTGTATTTACAAATGTCCCATATGTGTCTGATTCAGACCAAGAGGACGTAAAACTCCATTTTGGTCGTCGTGCACATAGTGAGGTGCAACTTGCACGAATTTCCCGGTAGTAGCTGGATGCCTTAAGCCTCAATTTGGTGAGCTGGATGACCCTACCCTTCACATGTTTATCCCAATGAGGATATTGTGGGGGTTGGGGGTTTCTTTTGTATAAAGAGATCTCTCATATTCTGGAAGTCCTGTGCTTCAACTCCCTCTTATACATCACACTCTTTGACTGCCTTTTTCTTACTGTGATTTACTATCTTTCTGCTCTACTGGTTCTTTTTTCTGTTTTTATTTACAAAAGTTTCCTCTATACAAACAAGAACATGATGGGTTCAGATACATAAAAAGATTATGCGCATGAAGGTATCTGAGCAAGTGAAGAAAGGGACACAATTTAATAGTAAAAAATAATACAAAGTCAAAGTCAAACCTCTATTTTAAGACCTCCAAGAAGTCGGGATCTTATAACGGAGGTCATCTTAATAGGAATAAGTCAACAACCACTCCTGAAAAAACAGTTTTAAATGAGAAGTGGTCCTTTAACGGAGGGTTTTTAATGGAGGTTTGAATGCACACACAAACAACCCACTCATACAGTCATACGGTGCAGCAGCTCACATGAATCAAACAAGTGTGCATTCATTTCAACAGTATTTATTAAATAATATATGAATGCACTTCAGGTTTTCTTAAAAAAAACAATAGCATAATACCGTATTTTCAAGACTATCAGGCACACCTTTGTATAAGGCGCATTCCCCCAATTTTAGATTACTATATTTTTTTACTATTCTATTAGTCACATTATAAGGCTGTGTCAGACCAATTGACATAAGCGAGAACACCAAGGCTACATCAAATTGTTGTAATGCTATGCATAGTTATGTGGGAATTGTCTTTAGCCATGGCAAGCTCCTAGCATAACATCATCTATCCCAAATCCTCCAAAGTCGGAATGTGGCTGCCCACGTGGCAAGAAAATCAAAACCGGTCACACACGTAATATTCTCATCCCTAGTTACAGCATTTGTATAATAGATAATTGCGTCAGCTGTTGTCATGATCCCTGGAGTCTTTAAGCCAGGGAACGAAAACAACAACATAAAGTGCAGGGGTCTGAGTCTGGGGGAAAATTATCCCTTATACTTATAGTCCGAAAATTACGGTACATGCCCATTATAAAAATATAAAACAATCTTAACGTTTGCATGCTACATGTAGCAATAAACACATGTCAACTGCACTCAGGACTTTTGGAGAGTGATATCTACAAACTCAATTATATATATTTTTTTTTTATATATCAACATTTCTATTTTTTTCTTCAAATAACCATGTGATAAGTCAATGTGTATTAGGTCATAACACAGAAAACCAACTATCACCATACTCTGAAATGAACTTTGGGAAGAATAAACTTAAAGTTGTACACAAATGTGATGCAGCACAGGAAAACAAGGCTAAAGTCGGGCAGCCACAAGAGAGAGAAAGAGAGGAGAGAGAAGAGAGAGAGAGAGAGAGAGAGAGAGAGAGAGAGAGAGAGAGAGAGAGAGAGAGAGAGAAAGAGAGAGAGAGAGAGAGAGATTTAGATTTGATTGATTGAATTTTTTTTTAAAATAAACTATTAGAGATAGATGAATTCTGTTTTTTGCCTGTTAATCTGTTGTCTCTGGCCTTTCTGAAAATATGAACAAGTCAAAAGTGATCATTTACGACATTAGCCTTGTTTTCCTGTGCTGCATCACAAATTACTAATCTTTCAAATGTTCACAAAAATTATAAATAATCGATAGAAACTGAAAAGATCAGAACATTTGAACATTGGCATTGCTGATCAAATTATAAACAAAGTTTGTAATCAATCAAGTATGATTGAATAAATCAAATAAAAATGATAATGAATGAATGTTCAGTTTCCATACATGAATTTTCAGTTCACCAAGTTTTCTTGCTCTTAAGTGTTCACCTAGCATCAAACCTTCTCACCATAAAAGAGGATGTTCAATATGAAAAAAATCATTTGCTGATGAAAAGCCCACACAATACTAAGTTTTTCTTTTTATGGAAAACCCTCAACAAACGTACACAATTATTTCCTGATGAAAACCCACACTGGACAGTTTTTTTCTTAATGTAGAAAAAAAACCCATCTCCTGATGAAAACACACACAGCTCTCTGTTCTACAGACAAGGAAATAAAGAAAAACCAAACAACTAAACAAAATCAAACAATTCCACAGAGCATTAGCTTGCCAAGGAAATGCTTTGCCAAACAAAAAAGCTTTAGTGTACAGGCCACCCAAGACTAAGGTACATACTTAAGGACTTACAAGACGTATTTTGGAGACACCTTCTTCTGCGTTCCTCGGCCATATGGCCATAAGGGAAAACATAATTATGTGTCCCTTTTCCACTTTTTGCTGGGCTTCGCTCCATGCAGCCGATTCATTCTGGTTTTGGAGGAACTCAAAGAAGAAAAAAATGACGATCTTTGGAAACAAAAAGCAGGAAAATGGGCCAATAACTGTCTGACTTATTGAATAAGTCAAATAGATACAGTAGTAGATGACAAAAAAAAAGAGAAGAAAGCAGTCAAAGAGAGCGACATATTAAAGGAAATTACAAGCACAGAACTTCCAGAAGGTGAGGGAACAATTTGTACAAAAGACTCCAGGTGTCCCCATGGGATAGACTTGTAGAGGGTGGGGTCGTCCAACTCCCCGAATGGAGGCATGAGGCATTCACCCATTGCCAGTGAAATACACCAAACTGATGAAGAATACTTACGAAGAAAGAAGCGGCTAGTCATGGACAGATACTTTATACAAAATTAAAAAAACATTCATATATATATAATACAGTTAAGTAGTGCCTTGGCATAAGGCTGTGCCAGAACACCAAGGCTACATCAAAATGTTGTTATGCTATGCATAGTTATGCAGAGATTGTCTTTAGCTATGGCAAGCTCCTAGCATAACATCAATCCAAAATTCTCCAAAGTGGGAGTGTGGCTGCACACGTGGCGAGTTTAATAAAAAAAAAAACCCGGTCACACATGTAATGTTCTCATCTCTAGTTGGGGCATTTGAATGAAGCAGAAACACCCGAAGGTGCTGTTGCCGAGATGATCCCTGGAGTCTTTAAGCCAGGGAACGAAAACAACAACATAAAGTGCAGGGGTCTGAGTCTGGGGGAAAATTATCCCTTATACTTATAGTCCGAAAATTACGGTACATGCCCATTATAAAAATATAAAACAATCTTAACGTTTGCATGCTACATGTAGCAATAAACACATGTCAACTGCACTCAGGACTTTTGGAGAGTGATATCTACAAACTCAATTATATATTTTTTTTTTTAATATATCAACATTTCTATTTTTTTCTTCAAATAACCATGTGATAAGTCAATGTGTATTAGGTCATAACACAGAAAACCAACTATCACCATACTCTGAAATGAACTTTGGGAAGAATAAACTTAAAGTTGTACACAAATTACTAAACTTTCAAATGTTCACAAAAATTATAAACAATCGATAGAAACTGAAAAGATCAGAACATTTGAACATTGGCATTGCTGATCAAATTATAAACAAAGTTCGTAATCAATCAAGTATGATTGAATAAATCAAATAAAAATGATAATGAATGTTCAAAGTTTCCATACATACATTTTCAGTTCACCAAGTTTTCTTGCTCTTTTGTGTTCACCTAGCATCAAAGTATTCAAACCTTCCCACCTTTAAAGTGTGTGGATGCCCACGTAGCAAGGTAATCAAAAACGGTCACACAGGTAATGTTCTCATCCCTAGTTGGGGCATTTGTACAATAATCGATTGCATCGACTGTTCGGATGATCCCTGGAGTCTTTAAGCCAGGGAACGAAAACAAAAAACAAACAAACATTTCCTGATGAAAACCCATACATGACAGTTTTTTTTATCATGTACAAAAAAACCACGTCCTGATGAAAACATGCACAGGTCTGTTTTTCTACAGAAAATAGAGAACAGAAAAACAAAACCACTATCAAACAATTCCATAGAGCACTAGATTGAAACACTAGCTTTTCAAGCTGAGTCTTTGCAAACAAACAAAAAGCTTTAGCGTACAGCCCACCCAAAGGTGCCATAATTTTCGGACTAAAGTGTAAAGCACACACCCTCAAATTATACCCAAATTTCAGAATTTTTTAAAATAATGTTCTTACTATTTTATTAATCATTTTATAAGGCTTATGGGACCGAGTCTGTGTAAAAAGTATTGCCTTATAGTCCAAAAACTATGGTACACACTTAACCAACCACCCAATAGAGTTATTTCGAATGCACTGAAGTGATGGAGTCCATTAACACATTCACATATTTTAACTTAGTTCCTAAAGATGAATCTTAACTGACCAATTTTAAACACATGGCAGAATGTCCGAAGGCTACAGTGTTTCTTATGTATTCATTAAATGAACTTTTTTGAACAGGGGGAAAACCACAATTCATTATTCATTTCAGATGTGCACAAGGCACTGTTTTTGTCAGTTCACTCACGCTGTCTTTGTACATGTCAGATTAGAAAAAAACAAAGATGAACTGATGAGCCAATGCGTAGTTTGCTAGAATTGCCCTATCACCTATGCCTTGAAATAGCATGTAAAATTAAAGACAACAAAAATGAATAAAAACTCTGCTGCTTACTTTTAAATGTACACTTATTATTATTATTATTATTAAGATAGCATCTAAATGCATAGATAACTGGAGCGTGAAGTGCAAGATCAACCAGTTGTGCGGCAGCAGATTTGGCTACAAAGACCTTGACCTTTGACCCTTTCCGAACTTGGCCAAGATAACCTACATACCTAGCCGCATGTAAAATTTGAGCCAGTCATATACATAGCCAGTAGGAACAAACAGATCTGCAAAACCATCCAACTTTCACTTTGGTGAACTCAGCTGCTTTCATGTACACTAAGGGATTAAACTGTAAATAGATCTCTGAAAGGCAATAGCCAAGAGGTTAGATTTGTGTTCAAATACTTGAAAGAGGAAGCTGAAAATCTGTATTTCCCTCATTTGAGATCCTCTTTCTCAGTCTAATCACTGTCTACGAAGCTTTTTGACCTGTCTTTTGTTCTTCTCTATCTCATTCCGCACAGTGCATTTCAGTTTCCGCCATGATCTGCTTTGCAACAAAGGATTAGTCTTGAGTACCTTCTCACAATCTGCTTTTCTTGGAACAACTCTATCGTCAATGTGTCGTCTGAAAAGTTTGTGAATAAGATCTGTTTCTTCCTCAGTTAAGATATCTTTAGTCTGACTGGTCAGGGTTTTGCTGCTGGATGATCCTGGAATCATGCTAGCTTCACTTGATTGAGGAATCACTGGAATCGCTTGGCAACCACCAGGATGTGGACTTCTTGGTCTTTTGTTTCTTGGTCTCTTTGGTCGCGACACCCTTTCTTCTCCAAGTACATGAGCAGAAGGCTGTGACACCCTTTCTTCTCCAAGTGCATGAGCAGAAGGCTGTGACACCCTTTCTTCTCCAAGTGCATGAGCAGAAGGCTGTGACACCCTTTCTTCTCCAAGTGCGTGAGCAGAAGGCTGTGACACCCTTTCTTCTCCAAGTGCGTGAGCAGAAGGCTGTGACACCCTTTCTTCTCCAAGTGCATGAGCAGAAGGCTGTGACACCCTTTCTTCTCCAAGTGCGTGAGCAGAAGGCTGTGACACCCTTTCTTCTCCAAGTGCATGAGCAGAAGGCTGTGACACCCTTTCTTCTCCAAGTGCGTGAGCAGAATCAAACTCAACATCAGCCACACCTTTGTTTTCCATTTCTGACTCTGAAAATTCTGGATCAACTTCAATATCATCCAAGGTCTTGCCTTGAAAACGGGCCAGTTTTCCCTGCTCCATGCATAACAACAATCTGCTGACTTTGGCCAGTTGATAGGTGTCTTGTGGCAATCGGTAGAACTCCCTATGAACAGCGATGTTGTGCCCCATATATCCACAAACTTGTTCCAGCTCATGTTCTGAGAGATTCAGGATCTGACAAACAGTCGCCAGATGTTTTCTCAGCTTGGTTCCTGTGATATTACTTGGTTCTTTGACACCACTCTCAAGTGCAACTGCATGGAGTACTGTATGACCAGACATATGGTCCTCAGAAGAGTAGTAGGGTCTTGCAAAGACATACCCATTCGATTTGCTGACACCAGCTGCATCTCGCATTTCAATCAACGTGTCTATTTCTTCACAAGCTGCTGTAGTCAACAGCACAGGAACTGTTCTGCCGTGTTTGCCCCTTATCTCAACTCTTCGGAAATTATCCAAAAGTTTCTTTTCAAGCTCTGACAAGGCTTGAAGCACATCATCCTCAGGAACAGAGTTAGATTTAGCTGCACTGTAATCTGATAGTAGCATCCTTGCTGCCTCTCCACTTCGCCTCCTGTTGAACAGAATCATGTATGCGAGAGTAACTTTGGCAAGTGCATGCCAAGTCAATGCTGATGGCACTTTTTTCAAGTCATGATGACACTTCTGTCTTTCTTCTTTTAGATGTTCTGAAACGAGTCTGATATCCTCTGTCAGTGGCAGCCTGTGTGGTTTGTTCTGTTTTCTTCGTTCCAATGACGCATGGGCAGAACATGAAATATATGTGTTCCACTCGGCATCACACAAATCCCGAAAAGAATCGCACCTTTCTTTCATAACAGTGTTACCTTCAACAAGGGCAATGCTCTTTAGTGCTGTGGCACACTTCTTCAAGGAATGGCCAGTTTTGAGGGCCAAGGATGGGTTCTGGTAGGAATGGTCTTCTGTGGAATAACCGCACAGTAGTCTTACAGCGGATATTAGTGAAGGAAACTTGCTTGGGTCAATGCAACTCTGCAGGTTTGTGATCCCTGGGTTTTGTCTGGCTAAAAGCAGAAATCGGGCAAGTTCTCTTATCTTCTGTCTAATGTATATCCATTGATGCTTCAAGTGCTTGTGTTTTTCATAAAGCTTTTCAGCATACGCAACAATGAGGCCATCGTTTCTGGCTACGAGTGTGATTTCATCCCCAATCATTGAAGAGAAAATGTTATCCCTTAACTCATCTGAGCATGTTGCAGCTGCTGGAAGTAACATCTGTGATCTGGAGATCACTTTTCTCCCTTTTTTGCTGTCAGTGCTGAATTTGCACTTGGATTCATGCCGCCAAAGTTCTTTCTTCCTAAAAAATCCGAGACAATGTTCACATGGAGAATAATCTCCTGCTTGAACTGGTTCTGAAGGAGCCCTCCAAGGAATTAACTGACCACTGCCTTGTTTCAAAACGTCGCAGTTGTGCTTGAAATTTCCTAAATTTCTTAACTTTTCTAACAGCAAAGCCCTCTCAGATGATCCCTTAGGTTTGGCTAAAACTTCTGCTACCTGTGGTTCTGTTTTGTGTACTGACAGCATGTGTGCTGTTACGTTGGAGCTTGTGTAGAGTTTGTTACAGAAATAGCAACTTGCAGCTTTGTCCCACTTTCTTTTACCCTGTTCGGTTTTGGAAGCAACATGAACAGAAACACTATTGCTAATGTCAGGTGTGCTAGTTGTAACACAGTCTGTAGACGGTGGTGACTCTGCTGTAGTAGAACAGGAAGAAACAGTTGCTGCTCCGAGATCAGCTGAAGAGGAAGAAACAGCCATATCTACACTGCTGACATACAGCCCTGCTGCTTGAAGATCAGCTGAAGAAGGGGCATCTACGGTTGCTGTCTGGCGTTTCGTCTGGGACTGGCATTGGACTGAACTGCTGACTGCACCTGCATTAGCATACAGACACCTATTTCTTAAAATTCTGCAACAAGAGAGAGAGAACACTGAATGATCTATTTACAGAGCATCAGATTGTTGGCGCAATGCGCCATTCACGCTCACTTTTTTCAAAATGACTCATGTTTATACTTGTAAAAGTAATGCGCCTGTCTGGCGCATGTCATGAGAGCATGAGAGGAGAGAGAGAGAGAGAGAGAGAGAGAGAGAGAGAGGAGAGAGAGAGAGAGAGAGAGAGAGAGAGAGAGAGAGAGAGAGAGAGAGAGAGAGAGAGAGAGAGAGAGAGAGAGTATAATATACATGATTTTTTTTTTTTCTGTTCCCATCAAATCACTAATAATAAAAATAAAATGTCACAACAGTATACATCATTCAGTCATCATCATATAATAAAAAGCCAAGTGTCCGTGTGTGTGTGTGTCTGTCAGAAACACAAAACAGGCCTTATAACTCCGCCGTTTTTCGACCGAATTGCTTCAAATTTGCTATGAGTCCTAACGGGGCGATGGCAACGGCAACCGAGGCGGCCGTGTCATTTGCGCGGTTTGGCAAATGCGCAAAACGCATATCCACCGGCCTCTCGGCGCCCGTATCTCCGGTATTTCTGGACCGATTGCCTTCAAATTTGGCAGGTAGATGACCGGGGACAGTGACTATCGATATGCCAAACCGGAAGCGAATCGATTCATAAATGTGCGTGATATACGCTGCTTCACTTTTGCACAAATAACTGCAGTTTCTTAGCCGATTCGCTTCAAATTGGCTGTCAGGCTTGCTGTGGCCGGGGCAAAGCCTGGTAGCAAATTTGAAGAGAATCGTGAGAGTGCGTAACTCTCAGAGCAGCGCCAACGGGAAACAGGGCCTTATAACTGCCGTTTCTTAACCGAATTGCTTCAAATTTGCTGTACTCAGCATTACCAGTGCTTGGCGTTACCGTTACTAGGCGTTACAGTTACTAGGGAGAGCGCATCACTCTCAGAGCAGCGCCAACGGGAAACGGGGCCTTATAACTCCACCTTTTCTTAACCGAATCGCTTCAAATTTGCTGTACTCAGCGTTACCAGTGCTTGGCGTTACCGTTACTAGGCGTTACCGTTACTAGGGAGAGCGCGTCACTCTCAGGGCAGCACCCCACCGTTTCTGAACAGAATCGCTTCAAATTTGCTGTACTCAGCGTTACCACTACTTGGCGTTACCGTTACTGGGTTTTTTTGTTACTAGGCGTTACCGGTACTTGGCGTTGCGCTAGTTCTTTAAAAAAAATTGCAGTACAGAAACGTGCATATTTGAATTTTTTTCTCTTGATTTACAACACATATGGGCTAAGCTAATGTTCCTTCTCTGTCTCTCTCTTCCCCTTTGTTCCCTTTTGACAGGGGCGTTAGGCCATGATCAATTAAACCGTATGCTCCCTTGCATGCATTCATGCACACACATGCCTACACTCATAATGCATTGTAATGAAATTTAGGTTTAAAGTTAATAACATTAGTAAGCCATCATTTTTAAAAAAATGACCCCTCAATCTGAAGTTCTGTATTTGATATAGTATTTGGTATTTTGATACTTTATTATCACAGAAACGTCTCTGTGAAATTTGGGTTGCACCCAACAGGTGAATGTGTCGCACTTAGAGGTGCGCCACCCGTTAACCTGTACATTCAGTATAATAATACATATGAGAGAGAGAGAGAGAGAGAGAGAGAGAGAGAGAGAGAGAGAGAGAGAGAGAGAGAGAGAGAGAGAGAGAGAGAGAGAGAGAGAGAGAGAGAGAGAGAGAGAGAGAGAGAGTACAACAATGTTATATATAAATGCTGAAGCTGGTGCCACACAGGTGTGAAATTGTAGGACTATGCGATACTGTTTCTCCCCCAGTTACCTCAAAAACAAATTTGACTGGTGCTTAGATACAATTTTACATGTCAGTGGCCTTGGCTTAAATTAAGTTAAAATTGAGGAGCTGCTATCTTTTTATTTACACTTTTATTGCATCCTCAATAAGGCAATGTCAGTGACAATTTGGGGATTTTTTGGTAACTGCACATCGATGGCTTGGAGTCAAAACGGACTATCTTTAGATAGTCTATTGACATATTATTGGACTTATTACACAAACTAATAACTTGTATCAAATAATGACTGCAAAAATATAAAAAAGGGGGTTATGCCTTTTATATTTCTGCAGGTTTTTTTGTAATACAAGTTATTAGTTTTCGTAATAAGTTCAATAATATGTCAATGGACTATCTAAAGACAGTCCGTTTTGACTCCAAGCCATCGACATGTGCAGGTCAAACACACTTTAGGAAGAATACCAGGCTCCTGACATCAGCCAGATACTTGCCAAACAGTAGTGTGTGAATCAGCGTGGGGGTGGAATAGCGACTCTCAAAACAGCAACATTCAAAAAAGCAACTTCAAGTTAGTGACTCTTATCATAACAGCGACTATAAAAACAGCAAGAAAAAAAAGAGCAATTTTGTTGAAACTGTTCTGTCAAAAACAGCGATTTGGGAGAAATAAAGTTGTATTTCATTTATCAGAACATAAATAGGTGTACAGAACTGATTGTAACAAGAATTAAAGCATAGGTCCTTCCTGTTCCAAACATACCCATGACATTAGTTTACCCAAATGACAAGCCACTTAAACATGGTTTAAATGAGTTGATCTTTGCTGTTTTTAATAAAAATCGTAATTTTGATTATCGTTGGTTGGGAGATCGGTATTGGATGCTTTAGCTATTATTGCATCCTCAATAATTAAACTATCACCGTTAAGATCCAGTCGCCATTTTGATGTCGCTGTTTTGACAGCTGCTATTACATGGGGGTGGAATGGTGATTTTCAAAACAGTGACAATCAAAAGAGCGACTTCAAAATAGCGACTCTATCATAAGTAACCACACAAAAATAGCGACTGTGTTGAAACAGCGTATGTCAAAAACAGGGATTTGGGAAAAAGTTGTTTGCATTTCATTTCTCAGAATCTAAATTGATCTACTAAACTACTTATACTCGATAGAACATAACATTTGCACACCTGCTGAGAGTTCCTGGAGTTTTGTGAAGGCTCCACTTCGGTAGTCTTCCTCCCATTTTCTTCCAGCTGATTTGCAGATGCCACTCAGGGGTAGACTTGGAAGCAATGAGGGCTCTTGATAAACGAGATACAAATCATGATTTTAGAATGCATTCTAAATTTGTGTAATACAAAGAATTGTTTTTTAAAAGGCACCTGCCTTAAATGTGTGATTTCAAAGTACTCCTTGTTCAAATGTCCCTTTCTTGTCCTTCAGAAAGGGGAAGGGTATCCCTGGTGTCATTGCATTCACACCATTCATTCCCACCCTTGCACCTAAACATATTAATATATTTATGAACTACATACAACGTGCTCCTGATTATAAGGCAAACTAAAGCACAGAAGCTTTATAAATGAACTAGCCCTTCACCCCGCTTTGCTCAGGGTTTCCCCTATCCCCACGCTGCCCCCCCCCCTTTAAAAATAAATAAAGAAGAAAAGAGTAAAACGAATGCGTTGAGAGCCAGGCTCGATTCCACGACCTCTGGCTTGCAACGCGGCACAATAACCACTGGACTATCAATGCCCCTTGAAAGACAGTGTAAAAATGTCGTTATAAAAGGAAGAAGTGAAAGCAGTCAGTTTCGCCTAGTGAGTGTAGGAATTCATTGAATTCTGATCCCCACATGGGGATACCGTGGGGGCTTTTGTATAAATAGTTCCCCAACTTCTGGAAGTCTGTGCTTGTAACTTCCTCTAATCTGTCACTCTCTTTGACTCTGCCTTTTCCCTTTGCTTACTGTCGTCTGCTATCTTTCTGCCTTACCGGTCCATTCTCCTGCCTTTTTTTTTTTCACGAAGCACTTTCAAAAACATTTCCTCCAGCCAAAGTCGGACTTGCTGGGTCTAACTATTTCTTAGTTAGGCGCATAAGGGCAGCATGACGCATCTGCGCTCATAATTGACAGGAAACTGAGCGATCGAAGAAGAAGAATTGAATTCAGAAATTAGCGAATGTATTGTAAAACGTTATACCTCCTATTTAACCGGAGGTGTGTCAATTTTAATAGGACAATGGCCTATGACAGGTGCCTCGGGACATTGATCACTGAAATCCGGGTAGAAGTGGATTAATTTGTTTCCACTCAGTGACATTTCTGTAGCTGGTTTTATTCACTGAGCCAAGCCATCATTCAGAGGAACCAGGTTTTGTGTGTGTGTTGTGTTACTGTTAGGGTTTGATCCCTAACACAACACATGTCTAACAGCAGTGGAACCCTCCTTATAACTATAAGACTTTCAAAAATCATCTAAAATGAGGTCTTGTATGGGAGGGGGTTGTAAAACGGCATGGATTGTAATACTTACAAAGGCGAGCAGTGTCTTAAAAAAGTAGTTCTTAAATGGGAGTCTTATAATAGGTTTTAATTATCAATATAAGGGGGGGGGGGGGGGGGTCACTGTACATATCTAGAATTATTGGACGTGAGAGCAGCAACATGATGCCAAATCATCTCTGCACAACCATTCTATAAATACAAACACAAAATAGACTTACATAATCTGCTTTTCAAAAATTCCAATATTGTGATTACATAAACAATAATTACACATTTAATACAGTTTAGCACATTTTCGCCTCACCTGATTCTGAACTTTCAGTCATGCTGTCTGGTACATACTCTGATCCAGAGTCAGAGAAATCTAGAAAGAAAAAAATCAACAAACTTATGTAAAACTCAAGATGCATGTGTTTGCTAAAAAAACAAAAAAACACAGCCAAAAGCTAAAATTCAAATGTGACTTTAATTACCAGCTGAAAATGCTGCCGTGCAGTTGGTGATCTAGCGTCTTAATGCTCTATTTTTTTGTTTACATCTGACAGATAAAACACAATGAAATCTGAGAGGGATGTGGACGAGGATAGGGATTCATAAGTTATGTCATTATCAAATGATTAGTCCTAGCACAATTGTATCCAACATCTGTTGTTTGCTGAACAACAATACACTATTAAGACTCAGTATGTCACTCACAATATCTCACAAGTCACATCTTTCAATGAATTAAAAAATAAAAATTATGGATTAGCTGTAGAAAGGAAATGCCACCCTAAAACGTCCAAGGTCACTAAAGGAATGGGTGTAAAAGGCTTCGAGGCCCACCTCTAGCCCTCAATACTACTACTATTAGTATTACTACTATTAGTACTACAACTACTACTACTAGTAGTACTACTATGTATACATTGTTTGGGTTAACATCATTCATCTCATGAAGCATTTTCAGTCAAATTCAAAGTACTGATGGAATGAAAGTTCATTCAAAAGAATAAAGTAAAACCTGGATAGAGCTTAGGATTGTCAGCGAGCCCGGGTCATTGACCCATATTTGATGATTTGACCCCTCATTTTGTGCAGCCATGGGTCATCTGACCCATGAACTGAAGTCTGTAATGAAATTCAAGTATACTATAGTGATACATCCTTGGCGGGCCCATTATGTTCGAATTATGTTGTGGATTCCTGTATTAAATAAGAGTTACTGATTATATAACAGACAGTAACTTTACCAGGCATTACCTTGTTCACTGTTGTCAGACTCCATGCTCTGCAGTCATCATGGTGTGAACTCCTGTGAAAAAAGCAAAACTTTTGTTTAAACTACATTGTAACAGATTAGTTCTATTCTGGTTGTTTTTATTTAAAACAATCTATGATCGATTGTACTGCTTAAGAAAATCTCTGAACATATTGATAGCTTTAGTAGCATTTAACAATTCCTCATTTTCGTTCTTAAAAAGGTTAACTTAAGTTAAAGCTATTATTTGTGTGTGTGCTTCCCTAAGTTTGTTCAGTAATTTGTAATCTTCATGAATGTATCATGTGATAAAATTTGCTGCGCCTTCAAAAACAGAACTCAGAGATTAATTACTGTTGTACGATGATGTCTATACTTGCACAAAATTGTCACACTCTGCGACAGTGAAGTCAAGTAGTGTGTTGAAGTGTGTTGATGGCCTTACTCAAGTCAAACTCGAAGGGCATTGGACAAGTTTTATGCCTCTACATTGTTGAACAATTGTGTAGACCGTTGTTTTCATTCCCTGGCTTAACTCCTCTAGCTAGTCTAGGGATCATCCCAACAGCGCAAAGCAATTGACTATTGTACAAATGCCCCAACTAGGTATGAGAACATTACGTGTGTGACCGGGTTTTTTTTTTATTACCTCGCAATGTGGGCAGCCACACTCCGACTTCGGAGGATTTTCGACTGATGATGTTATGCTAGAAGCTTGCCATGGCTAAAGACAATCTCCACATAACTATGCATAACATAACAACATTTTGATGTAGCCTTGGTGTTCTAGCTTATGTCAATTGGTCTGACACAGCCTTATGCCAAGGAAAATGAGTTATTTAATGTAAACATACGCAAATAATCAGTGAAAATCATTGACAATTAACATTTCTAACTTTGTACTTGTGGAAGATTCCATTCTCTCCCCATCCCTTCCCACAACCTTCACCTAACCCCCACCCTCTATTTCCCCCTCTTTTCCTCCATCCACACCCCTACCCCTACCTAGGGGTGCGGATGGAGGAAAAGAGGGGGGGTGCGGATGGAGGAAAAGAGGGGGACATAGAGGGTGGTAGTATAGTGAAGGAACCAGGCGCAATGATCTTCAGCCCCCAGCAAGCTGGAGGCCTAGTATGGCCCCAACCCAGCCTAGTGCTGGGCCAGGCCCCCAGTCGACAGATCAGAAAAAACAAAAGTAATGAAAAAGAAAACAAAGTCGGTAATGTGGAGCAGAGGGGGTGGGGAGAATGGGAGAGGAGGGAAGAGGGAAGGGGGGGGTGAGTTGAGGGTTGTATGATCGGAGCAAGATCAGACCAGATCCCTGACCAGTGCTAGACTTGGCATCATGCTTGTTACACACTGAATGTGCGCTGGCTGGCCAGGTCATTAAATCTTAGATTAGTGTGCTCTTAGTTTAAGATAGCTAAGAATGGGGGGGAGGGGGGACTGAGATGAAAGAGAGAGAGAGAGAGAGAGAGAGAGAGAGAGAGAGAGAGAGAGAGAGAGAGAGAGAGAGAGAGAGAGAGAGAGAGAGAGAGTTGTTGCTTCAGTTATGTCATAGTTGTTGTTCATGTTGATTTGGAAAAAAATAAAACATTTAAACCAGAGAGAGAGAGATGGGAGGTCAATTGGTTAGGGTAAACAAAAATCCTACAACAATTACTGAATTAGGTCTGCTTCTTTCTACTGATCTACGGAAACAATTGAATCACTTGAAACTTGAATCAATGAGTGAATGACAAACCTACCTTTATAAGTTTATTTCTATCAAAGATTATCAAGCGCTTCACACTCCTGTTGTTTCATTTTCGAACTGAGTCATCCATTGGCTGAGCACAAGAAAGCTGGAATTTCTACATAACTTTTGGCTAACTTTTTTACGATCAATAACTAGGCCTAAGTTCGTAATCAACACGTCCGCTGCAAGACGCCATTTTGGTGGTTAGCACAAAGCAACGGATTGGAATACGGAGCGGTGTACGCCCAATCACTACCTACCCGGAGTTCATAAAAACATTTTTTTGGATGGAAGGCTAAGCCTCGAGGGTTAGGCAGACATCAATCCTTTTTACTAACTACTACTACTAGTACTACTGTACTAGGCCTACTACAGTACAGTACTAGCCTACAACTCAGTAGAAGTAGATCTGCCGGTAGCGATCTCAGGATCTGCCTTCCTTCTAGGCCTATTTGACTAGTCACCACAATCACATTTGACAGACCCAGCCAGTCAGGTACCGTTCACTGTTCAGTCAGACAGTAAGCTATCTGCAGTCTGCCAGTCTGGACTCCAGCAACGTCAAGCGGCCATTTTGTCATGACTTTTTGTTTTAATTTCTAACCCTAACCCCAACCGTAATCCTATCCCTTTCCCGGGCGTTATATCCTAACCCTATCCCTGTCTAACCCTATCCCGACCTGCAGAACGGGGTAGGAGTAGCAGTGAGTTCAAAACTTGAAAAAAAAATCATTGGCGTCAAGACTTTCTGTTTCAGTCAGTCACTGGACACCTAACTACGAAATCTACTACAAATTTTAAGCCCCGTGAAAATGTCTTCCATTAAGTTAACAATGCTTAGAATTGTAGTAATCTTGTATTCAAACAACAAAAGTTAAGCAAAATCAATGTTATAAGCTACTTACCAGACAGCCAAAAACACATTGGCAACAAATGTCTGCAGTCTTGTTGATCACATAACCGGAAGTTGGCACTGCGCATGTTTCCCGCAAAATGTGTACAACCAATCAGAAAAGAGGTCACGAAAAGGTCAAGCTCATTATCTCTACAAGCCCAGGAGCCAAAATCCGACCGAAATTTGCACACACACAAAGTGTGTGCACATTGACTTTTCAACGGTTTTGTGAGGTGATTGAGATAAATGCAGCAAATGGTCGCCGAAACGTTCTACACGCTGTTTGTGAGGTTTGCGTTGTGAGGTAATGGGAAAATCCACCTCACAAAAAAATCCACCTCACAACCCCGGTGGAAAACCATACGGTCCACCTCACAACCTACGGTAGATCAACACACACACACACACACACACACACACACACACACACACACACACACACACACACACACGTAGCATAAGCAATCTTTGGTTCTAAACAGCCCAGCTTCCTTTGCAAAGAAAGCCAAGGCCAATCAAACCAAATAAAACAATAGCAGTATTAATAATATTGTAAACATTTAAAAAAATGAAGGGGGGCGGGGTAAATTTAGCTTAACCCTCAAGGGCCATGTGTATCATATATGATACATAGCATTTATCCTCTCCTAAACATAAAAAGAAAGCTGCAGCTACAATAGGAACCATCAAGCACCATGCACAAGACAATAAACTTGGTCTTAGTTGATATCATTGCCTTCCCATGCTGCTTGTGGAGTTTTACGAAGCAACAGAACGCAAGCAACAGATGCCTCGGAAAAAGACTTCTTCAAGTTAATGAATAACTGTTGTTTCGGAAAGACGATGGAAAACCCGCACAAACGTAAAGACGTCAGATTAGTTACCCAAGAAAACGAAGCAATCAAATTAACCTCAAAACCTAATTATCAAGACTTCCGAAAGTTCCATGACAGTCTTTATGGTATAATGATGAAGAAACTTAAAGTAAAACTAGATAAACCAGTATTCATTGGGTTTGCTGTTGTCACGAAATCCCCCGCTCGATCCTGATCAGAGATCGGGAGAGGGAAATCGCGAACCCCGAGGAGAGTCTCGCACGCCCAGACAGACAAACCCGCAGGAGAAGGCACACGCGCACACCAGAAGTACAATACAAAACAAGACTATTTATTATAAACAAGCACACACACACACTTACACAATTCAATACACTCAATGTTCAACAAATTATCTACACAATTTACATGGCATTCAAAAGTTTGTCCAAAGAATAAACTAAAGCCGGCAACTTAACTGAATAACTAAAAGAGAGTTTGTAAGCAGAAACACAAAATTGAAGGGAAAAACGACGAAAGGGCAGACGAAGAAAAGAAGTCCAACAAAAACAGCAGAGCGTCCGAAGAAGAAGACAAAAGGGGAAAACAAAAGTCAGTAGAAAAACTGCTCCCCCTCCTGGGGCAGGCTACAGCAGCAGAAACAAAAGAAGAGAGACGGCAGAGGTCGCCCACAGACTCCTCAACAGGAACGTCGAAGCCTGGCCCGAACGCACAGACAGGCCCACAGATCGGGCCTAACACGGGGCCAGACAGAAAGGCGGGCGGCCTCCCACAGCCGGAAACGGAGAAAAGAGCGGTTGACCGGGCGGTCAGCCAGGCAGCAACAGGTCAGGTCAGGTTCAGGCTCAGGCTCAGGCTCAGGCTCAGGCTCAGGATCAGGATCAGGACTGTATGAAAAACCAAAACAAAAACCTAGTTTTGAACTCCCAGAGTAACAACAGTTTTGTGTTTACCCAAAAACTAATTCCCCAACAGTCCTCTTCAGGGATGTAAAAACCCACCCTCTTTAAACTTGGTTCTCTCCAAGAACCCCAAAACGCTGAACAACACTTTCTTTACAATCCTTTTCACACGACTCAGTCTAGGGGTAATATTTCATCAAAAAGGATTAACTAAAAGGTTTCACTTTTTCTGGAACAACAAGGCTTTCATACATTTAGAAAATTCTAGCCTTTCAAATACAAAAATTAACAATTACATTCTTCTGAAAATTTCACAGCTTTTCAGGTACAAGAATGGACACTTAAATTCTTCTGAAAATATCACATAGAACTTCACCACCAAAAATATGTCCCTTCATTATCATTTCTTCCAGAAGGCGGACGAACTACAGGCAAAGAATGTATTTCCCCAAAATGGCATTCACAATGTACTTCAAAAGGTCAAAAAGCCTTGAAAACACTAATTACACTTTCTCTCAAAAATAAAGACAGAAAAGGGGATGAACGCTTTACAAAGCCCCTATCAGCATAGCTAGAAGCGCGACTGGAATAACCCTCTGTTATCCAGCTCTCCGCAGAGTCTCTTAATACCTAATTAAGCTAGGACGATGACCGCGAGGCTAAACATAGGTCGCGAGGTTAAACATATACCGCAACAAGGAATAATGCGCGCGCGTGCACGCATTTAGGATTCTGAATCTCTGTGAACTCAAATACGCTTTGCACCAAAAAGCGATTTGCACGGCCTAAACACACAATGGCGAGCCAAAACATTGATTCAAAAATATGTGCCGAGTTCAAGTACCAAATTCTACGACCGGCAAAAACCTATCCAACTGACAAGTCATGACCCAGCCAGTCAGTTCCTTAGCCCCTTATGCAAAAATCAAGAAAATAATAAGAAAAATGAACCAAAGAAAACGCACACAAATATACATGTTAGCAAACCTATAACTAGCTATTCTACATTGTTACGCGCGCGTTGTTGTACGAGTTTTAACGAGATTAAATACTAATTTTATGCAGCTACTGACCAAACTTCCACGTGGCGGAATGAAGAAGAAGAATCCTCCCCACAAGACAGTCGCAGCTCTGGTCTCGCCAAGGGCTCGGGGTAAGCGCGAGCAGGTGGAAGGGGTTCCGGACCGGCCACAGCTTTCTTCCAGGACTCCAGTGAACGCCAGGGACGATGACGGGGAAGGGAAAACGATGAGAAACCAAGTAAAAAGGGGGTGAAGATGGAGATGAAGATGAAGAGAAGAAACGATGTCAGCCGAAGCTCTACAGCTTCGCTATCCCCACGTCTAGGACTCGTGCAGGATAAACAATTGATAACAGGATCCTTCAGGGACGTGGCCCTCACCACACCTCAGCACTGGGCGGCCGTAGGTGGACAGAACGATGAAAAGGAGAAAGGATGAAGCGATGAAGCGATGTTGCTTAACTGAAGGAAAAATATGGAGTGCATGTTTGACCGGTCGAAACTCATGAAGTCGCCAGTTGAATGTGGAGTCTCGCGAGAGGTCAGAGCTAACACGGGTTGCACGGATTTCACAAGTAGGTTGTCTCGATTAGGTTCAAAGAAAAGGAAAGATCTCGGGGTCCTTTGCGATAGAGTGGTAGACTGTGCCTTTCTCTGTCTGTTCAGAAGAACAATGTCACAAACTCGTGACAGCTGTCCTTGAACTGTCCAAGTTATTGATGTTATAATTTTTATACGATTATTTAAACCATTGTATCCAGACTCTAAAGTATTGTACACAGATACTGATTCATTTATTCTAGACATTCCAACTGAAGACTTTTACAAAGATTTAGAAACAGAAGTAGCAAAAGGATCAGACTCTAAGTATGATACATCCGGCTACTCAATTAAATCACCATTACATTCAACTGTAAATAAAACGGTGATTGGTAAGATGAAGGATGAACTGAATGGAACTTTAATCAAAGAGTACGTTGGACTGAGAGCAAAGATGTATTCAGTTGCAAGTGAGAATAAAGTAATTAAAAAAGCGAAAGGAATCAGTAGACCGGTTGTTCAAATGGAAATGACACACGACAACTACAAAGAAGCATTGTTCAATAACAAAACGTTTTTTCATGATAACGTTACACTGCAATCTAAGTTACACGAGATAAATGAAACTGTTGTAAATAAAAAGTCACTCGATTCAACCAATACAAAACGCGTGTTTAAATCACCAGAGTTTTCGTACGCCGTTGGCCACTGGAGAACTAATAGTCATAGTCAGTAGACTTTCGAAACTTGGAATCATACGTAATTGAATAAACACCCTTTAGAGTTCTTATCGTTATTTCCCTAGAACTGATTTTAATGTGTCGTCTATTTTTTTTTTACATTCTTTTTTTAATGCTTCTATGTCTTGAGGTTCAGTAAAACTCGTCCTTGACTTTTTCTGTCGTTCGAACTTTTGCATTTTGTAGTCATTGTAGTCTGCTTGGAGACGATTAAATTCATCATCCGTAATTTGAGAGTCTTGCAAAGCTTTACTAATTATCAATCGAAATGAACTAAGCTTAGCCATTATCAATTGAACCATAGCTGTATGCTTTTGAAGTTTGACTTTTATTTTTTTGTTAAAAGCGGTCGTTGTCATTGAAAACAATCCTAGCGTCAGTGACACACACCCTAACGGCAACGCTACTACCGATCCAACACCAGTTGCTAACAACCCTACGGAGCTTCCCACTGTTATAGCGCCTAGAGTTCCAAAACCAGTATTTAAATATGTTGCAGTATTAAACAAACAAGAGTACCTTCGTTTAGCTCTGTTGTAATTAGCGAGATCTTTTTCCAATTCTCTTTGTATTTCTGTAATGGTATTCAGTCTGAACCCTTCGACAGACGTTTTGACTTGATCCATTTCTTCATTAGGCTCAGTATTATCTTTCGGAACTTTGGGGTATACTTTAACGGACATCTTTTTATACTAAATAAAAAAAAATCATATTTAATTCATCCCGGTTATCATTTTAAGAAGATCTTCAGATAAAATGCTTTCAGTGTAATAAAATCCAATGAGATCTAAATTAGTAAGGTTAATGAATGTTAATTCTTTAAGATTGTTTGGATCAACACTTAATATAACTTTATTACTAGTCGACACTGCCTTAATTTCTTCACCACTGTTTTGAATAACGATAGTACACTTCACTGATTCTGCATCCAAGTTTTGCCAAGAAATTGTAATTCCTTTCATCAGGACGTCACTAACACCAGCAGGCGGGGAATCGGGATCATCCGCTCTAACAGAAAGTTCAAATATCATAGTAAATTCGTCCGCTAAAGTTAACTTAGGAATTAACTCTAATTGCGTGGCTGAGTCTTTTGTTACTGTCTTTTTTCTATGCAGTATGTACTGCCTCTTTTTATAAGGTTTGATTGCTATTTCTCTTCTGCTGTTGTTTTGGGGAATCAGACTAATATGTAATGGTCCTGAGTTAAATGATTTGCGAAAGTGTTTGTTACTGTCAAAGAACGTAAATGGACTCAAAAATTCAAACTTAATTTCCCAATCAACGAATGGAATTAAATGCCATTTGTTGTCCCTTTTCTTAACGATCTTATATTCAAACTGACCAACATTATCAGCTACTACATTATGCAGTTGCTCTAGTTTAGGAACCTTTTTATCACTTACTTCTGCACGTTTATAATAACCATCACTCGTATACTCAAATCCATACAGTGCTCCTATCTCTCCATTTAGATCGAAGTCTTCTGTGTCTGCTAGATCTTTTAATTCTAAAGTCGTGCATCTAACAGGGTCAATCATAACCGGCTGATCTGGTCCGCGTGACATAGTTTTATATTAAATTATTTTATTTCTAACAAAACATTCAAGCTGTCGCACTGTACATCTGTTCCTTTTTTGTCAGTTATTCTTATTTTTAGCGAATGGTGATTCCCGCAAATTAATTCTTTAAACTGTAAGGTTGGAAACGTTATAAGTTCGTAATCGCAGTATGCCGCTTTTGCTGATGGAAGAACTCTTAACACAGTAGACGGCTGGTTATCAAATAAGTTGTTGTCCGTACTCAGGATATCTAAATGAAAGTATAATAAAGAATGTATTCCGAGATTAAGTGATTTTACAGCTGTAAATGCATTACTTTCCAGTGCATTATCAGTGATATGGAACCTGTCTAATCTAAAACCTAATAGTTTAGCCAATTCACAAGCAAATTCAAATACTACTCCTTTTTGACCTCTAAACGTCATCTTCACTTTCAAATTTCCCTCATTAAGTTTTAAAGTAATGTCGAAGTCGTTTAACATTTCTTTTAATGAACAAAAGGCATAATAACCGTCGGGTATAGTTAGTTCGATCATCCCTTCACTAGTATTTTTTCTTATCCAATTGTTCTTTAAGGATTCGCTTATGTTAATCCATTTAACTTTGTAATAAATTTCATGGAGCGCAACTTTTAGAGAACCACGATTTTCTATGGGACGTTGTAAAAGTATTGGCATGTTTTGATCAGTTATATAAATAAACATTTTTATATTCAGATAATATAAATGAATGCTTTTAAATATAACAAAGACGCGAAATACCCAGTTGACTCATATAACCCTAAAACTATAGCTATTGATTCATTAGTCGTTGCAGTGGGAGTTGATTCCTTTAAAGTTAAGGTCAGTAATCCATTACTTCATTATTTAAATCCTCCCATCAAACATGATAGCATTGCTAATGCATGGTTTAGTCATCCAATGCAGTTTTATCAAAACCAGTTAAACTTTGCTGTGTTTTGTGTGACGACTGGGTGCGGTGTTTCGTTCGCTGATCATTTAAATCATCCTAATCCCATGGTAAAAGCAGTTTATAGATTTCATTTATATTATACATTCAGACGTATTTTGTCCGAACTGCAGGTACCATTACTACATGAACAAACTTTTAATCCATTCAACAACAGAATTAATTTGAAGACCTTTGAGCGGATTTGTAATGAGTTTAATATTAACTTGAAATCAGACTTTAGACAAAAGTTAGATCTCAATCATGGATTAGGTACACTGTATTATTGGGGAGTGCACAGAAAGTATAACTATGATTGGAATCCTCCTTACACGTCTTTTTCTTCAGGTACGACCGTTCATCTAGGATCTATTCAACAAAAACATAAAAACGCGTGGACAACTTTTATTCTTGATACTTCTGAAGGACTAACTAAGGCTGGAATAGAACGTGTAAATGACTCTATTCGTACTTACGTGTGGTGTTTGCTGGGATCGCAATCGCAAGTAAGGTCAGAAATAATGGATCCTTCAACCGGGTTTGATGCGCAGAAACAATATTTAGCTGATTTAGAAGATGCGATTAATTCTGCAGTTGATCTACCGACAAGTATTAAAAAGTATCAAGACGTTTTAAGATTCGCAAGATCGAAAGTAGACTTTGCTGTCGGTAGTGGACTATACATGCTGCCCTCTGATCTTAGACTTCAAATAGGAGTAATTGAAAACTATAACAACGAAATCCTTATAGCTGGAGATAACCAAGCAATCGGGGTGAATTCGAAAATGAATTCTGAAGTGGCTGTGCCATCAATCGTACGAAGTCCAATCCCTAACAATAAAGAAAATAATACGACATCGATCGTACGAAGTACAATCCCTAACAATAAAGAAAATAATACGACTTCAATGAACTTACCGAGTTCAAATTCAAATTGAATGGACTCTTCGTTAGACTCTTCGTTACCGAATTCAAACGATAATCATGAAAATGAAAAGACAGCATTAGTTCTTTTTTTAACAGCGGCTGGTCTAGTTTATTTTTATTTTACTAGAAAGTAATCCTACAATCAGAACTAGTAGCATCCATAAGTGTTCAGCCATAAAACCGACTACTTTGCTTGCTGTAGAAAAAAGCCAACTGACAATTCCACCTAATATTCCTGGTAGAGCGTCTAGAGCTTTTTCTCCTAATTTTTTTAATAGATTCGTCAATTGATCTAGTTGTTTTTTAATCCAATTCTTGTCTTTCGGTGAAGATGACGGTGACGGTGTTCCCGTTGATCCCGTTAAAGCATACACTAAAGTAGAGATTGCAAAACCTAAAGCAGTTATAACGCTAGCAATCGTAACACCTTGCTCTTTAAATAAAGTTTTTATTCGTTCAGCTAGCGTTGTGTTTTCGTATAAAATTCTTTGGATGGTTTCTTTTATTCTGCTGAATTGTGTACGTAATTGTTCACGGTTAGTTGACAGTACTTCTAGTCTCGCTTCTCTTTCGTCATGTAGATCTTTTAGTTTTTTTAGAATTCTGTCTTTTTCATTTTTACCAAAACGGGGGTCATCATCAACCGTAACCAACTTTTCTTTTTCTCTGGCAATATCTTTATCCAGTTCACCTAACTTTGCTAGATTATTTTTTAACTCGCCTCTGATAGATTGTAATGATTTGATGAATGCCCTTAGTTCTCTCTCAGGTAATGGTGGGTCGTGTAATGTTTTTAAATGGGTTTCTTCATCAGTTGAAAAACTGGTTTCTATTTCTTGTGTTACTTGATCTGCAGTTGCGCTTAAGTCTCTAAGAGGTATTTCTTGAAGTTGGGGATCAGTTGGTATATTATCTTGCATGTTTTGAAGTGCAGCAACAGCTTCTGTTCTTAGGTTTCGAGGGATGTTAAGCAGACTATGAGCGAAGGGATCGAGCCTTCCACGAATTGTACTTGATTTTAAAAATCTTGAAGAGTTTCTTACGTCTGTAAGTTGGATTTCTCGAGCTAAACCATCTTTTTGATAATAACAAAATAAATGACCACCATCTTTTAATTCGAAGTCATTAGGATCACAACTGTTAGGTAGTTGTCGATCATCACTATTATAAAACGCTTCTATCTTTTTTATCTTTTCCTGTTGCTCTGTTTGTATATCTTCCGTTAGTTCTTCATTTGGTTCAGGTTCTGCTTCATTTGGTTCTTCACTTAAAGATAGTGGATAATGATGACGAGGTGGAATAGGTTCATTCATGTCATCTCCAACATATAAATCATCATAATCTTGTACATCTTCTATTCCTGCCATGTTTAATTTTAATTATGTTTTTATTATTTTTATTTTTTTTAAAGAAAAAGAGGTCACAATCATACGGGGCGAGTCTTGATCCATACAGAAGGTTAAAAGAACCACTCGGTGTTAAAGGAACCAGGCAGAGTATCGTGATAAGTAATAATCCTTCAACTATCGACCAAAGACAAATATTATCAGTAAGATTTCCTAGTCTGTGATCTAATGAAGTAATCGTACCAGGTACCGCACGTCTTGCATTTAAAATAGACCTGGAGTCAGAGACGGATCCGAACAGAACTTTAGTTGGTAATCTTGGTAGAGCGATCGTTAGTAAGATTACTATTAAACTTGAAGGAAGAGAAGTAATGTCTTTAGATAATGCAGATGTCTTTTTGAGTTATAGTGACCTCTGGTTAACAGAAAATGAAAGAAAAGATCGGGTTTATCAGGGAATACAGGGAGATAATGGCCTCAAACATAGAATAGATGCTGATGATAAAAAAGATAACAATAAAGATGCATTGGTTGCTCAAGTTTATGGTAATCGATTCTACATTCCTCTCGACTTTGAACTATTGAACACCCACTCTCCGTATTATCAGAGAGCTTTACAAGACAGACTTATGTATGAATTCACTTTTAATGATTACAACCGTGTTATCAGATCGATGGAAGATTCAAATGCAAAATATAATATTTCAGACATCACATTAGAGTTTGATGTTGTTCGTCATTCAGAACTAGCTCGGTTGATCTCACAACAATACCAGTCAAGATTTGCAATCTACTACAACAAAATTTTAAATCACAGTAAGTTAACTAAAAATACGACAGACACAATCTGGAACATCGATTTGAATATATCAGCAAGGTCGTTGAAAGGAATTTTGCTGCTGTTTGAAGAAACCAAAAAACCCTTTAACAGATTAGGTGAGAAGTTTTATAATCCAAAAAGAACTAAGCTGACTACCGCGATTGAAGGGCAACCGAACCAATTGTTTGCGAGTGGTCTTTTACCTTATCAGCACTTTGATGAAATAAGAAAACTGTTTGGTGGAGGCGGGCAACTAAGAGATCCGTCTGCTGATTTAATTTGCAAAGACCTCCATCTTCATGATGTCAGACTAGAAGATTATTTATCTTCGAAGTATGCTTTGTGGTTAGATCTTAGAACAACTGATGATAACAAACTTCATGGTAGCGGAAGAACGGTAGGTGATGGGTCAGGAGGAATAAACATTCAAATTCATAAAGAAGCAGCGGAAGTGGGCAAACAAATATATGTTTATGTGTATTTACTATGCGATGCTCAGCTGAACATTGAAAATAACAGATTAAAAGATATTGTGTATTAAAACAATGGACTTAAGTAGTTTAAATTTTCTTACAAAAGAACCACATTGCGGATTATTTTGCGGAATGACTGGGTGTGGAAAAACGATATTTATGTTAGATTTAATACAAACGGTTTATCGTTATCACTTTGATCATATAGTATTTTTTTGTACTACTTTAGAATTCAACAAGTCTTATAAAGAAAGAAAGTTCATTTGGGCGGATGACGAAATCTATTTGGTTGATCCGAGTGATAAGTTAAGTGAATGTTTAGATCATTTTTATAAACTGTTTAAAGGAACATCAACATTGTTTATTATTGATGACTGCTCAGCTGAAAAAGACATTGTTAAAAAAAGAAATAGTTTAGCCAAGTTAGCTTTCAGTGGTAGACATGCAGGAATTAGTGTATGGATTTTAACACAAAAGTATAATTCAGTTTTAAAAGACTTTAGAGAACAGTTAAAGACGGTGTGTTTTTTTTTTTTACTAAAGATAAAAATAGTTTTGATGAATGTCTTGATGAAAATGATGTGATTGAATCAAAAGAAGAAAGAAAGTCGATTAAACAAAAACTGAGGAAAGAGAAGTTTTGCAAGCTAGTGTTAAAAACAGATTTTCCTAGTCAGTACAAATGTTTGTAAAAAAAAAAAAAAAAAAGGTCATTTTTGTTGTTGTGACTAATCAAATCGGAACTGTGTCTTGCGGGATTATCTGCAATTCTTCTTTTATGAATGCTCTTTTTGGTGTGGGTCGTGTTGTCGAGTCAGTTTCTCTTAAATAATCCACAGGAGGATTCATTTCTATTATTCTTTTTATCTCGTACGGATCGATACTCCAAATAGGATCAGTTGCTCTTATGCGAGTGTCTCCTTCTGCTTCTCCAGGTGCATAAAGAAACCTAACTTTTACTCCAACCGGTATCAGTTGCTTTGTAATTGAATGATCTTGCGGTAAATCAATTGTTTTCTTTTGTATTGCTTTTACTGGTTTAAATCCAGTGACTTTAGATTCTTCGTTATTCATGACTCGCAGAACACTAGGCAGTCTTCTAACCCATTCAGTGTTTCTAGTTGAATCAAGGAGTTCTCTATGATATTGATAAGAGAAAAGTCTTTCAGCCAATTGTTTGTTAAAGTTTTCGACTAAGGCTTGAGATCTATGATTTCCAGGAATACCCCTTTTAATAGCGACTTTGTGTTTTAACATTAGCTGATTGAATTGACCTTTAAATTCTTTTCCTTCATCAACTTGAATTAAACGAGGATAGGTTAATGGACCGCGTCTATAAATTTCTTGCAAAGCTGTAGAGACTGAAGTAGCACTTTTATCAGTTAATGGTTCTGCATCTTTATATCTTGAAGCTAAATCGACGACGGTTAACGCGTATTTAAATCTTTTTCTTCTGATTAAATCATGAGGTAAGTATAGAAGATCCATTTGATGAGTGTCATTAGGTGTAGAGTTGACAAAGTGTGGTCTTTTAATTCGTTTGGGAGATGGTAGATAAATTTGCCAAATAGCTTGTTTAGATAACCATTCTTTCGCTGTTTGTTCACTGACTCCTGCTGCATGACTAAGTTTTGTAATAGCTGTTAAACCTTTCCAATATCCTTTTGGTGAATAATAGATTTTAGACAGGTTCATTTTAATACTAGATCTTTTTTGCAATGAAAAAAACAGCAGTCATACCAACTACGATAAACGCTACCTCCTGGAGTTAGCGTTTTTCAGATGGTTGGTAAAAGTCACTTAATTGCGGTGGTGGTGACTGTTCTAGTTTTTCTTCTGTCACTAAATAATACTCTTTAATGGCGTCGTCAACATTCTTAAAAGTATTAGCTGCATGATGTTGTTGTCTTAATCTATCGTTAATAAAGTCCAACTGAGTGAGTCTTTGTTTTTCGTATGCGTCTTGTGCTTTAGCTAATTGTTCCATTGCGTGATTATGTCTTTCTTGATCATTAGTATGTAGCTTACTAAACATGAAATTACTGCCTGAAAAAGAAAGCGCATTTACTACAGCACCGCCAATCATCATTGCGAGTGAAGCCATTTTATATTTACATATTTATATTTTCTGGAATTATTCCTCGTTTAACTAGGAAGTCTTTTGTCGCGATTGAAGCAGTAATCACAGCAATTAGTTTACCAGAGTCCTCTAAATCAAGTTTTCCTAGGTCGGCTGCTTTCATTTTCAATATTTTCTTAGCAATCATTGTATAGACAACAGAAAGACTGCCAATAAGAGCAGATTGATACACGAGGTTAACGATAGTTTTTTCAGCACTCATTTTTTGTTTTTGAAATAAAAATAATAAATCAACTAAAAATGAATTGTGACGAACTACTATTAAACACTCAGGAAACAGTTATTTCTGATGAAGTATCTGCAAGTAAAAAGGAAAGGTTGTACTCTCTAGCAGCGTGCGGAAAAACAAAACAATACTTGGGAACAGAATTTAGTATAGAACAGATTCAACAAATGTCTTCTACAGACATTGAAAAGTACCACAACAGATATGAAGCGCAGTTAGGATCTAAAATGGTTAAAAGTTTAGGTCAAACAGTGTTAAGCTTGTACACTAAGTTAGTTAATCAATTTCTTCCCGTCGATTCACAACAAGATTTAATGTACGATTTAAATCAAGATCCTGTTTTAACAAAGTCATTAGAATCGCTTGGATGTGATCTTTTTTTATAGGTTTGGGGGGCTTCTTTCACCAATTATTGCAGGATTAATTACTTTTAATCATGTAGATTTTATTGCTATTAAAAATGAACGGGCAGAATCAGGAACCCACGAATCAAACGAATCAAGTAACCCAAGTGACTAAAAGTTCTGGTAGAGTACAGGCTGGAAAACGACTAGCGGAGTGGAACCGTCAAAAGAAACTTAACCTGCTGACTAAAAACGCTGGTGAAGATAAAGAAGACAAAACAATAGTGTACAGTCATATTGAACCACCAGTTAAAAAAGAAGAAATAAAACAAGACAATCAATACGCTTTGTTTATTGTCGGTGGTGGTCTGGGTGTTGGTTATCTGGTTTATAATTTATATGAAAAATATAAGCAACCAAAACCAAAACCGCAAGTAGAAGAACAAACAAAACAACCAGAAAAAGAAACAAACAAACCAGAAATCCCAAAACCAAATAGCACAAAATCTCAGAGTGATCCATTTTTAATGCAGTATTTTTTTGTTAAAGAACTTAATAAAAACTTGATAATAACTTAAATAAGTAGTTCAAGAAGAACTTAGTAAAGAACTTGGTAAGAACTTGGTAAGAACTTGGTAAGAAATTGATAAGAACTTGAAGATGACTTGAAGTTGACTTGACAAGAACTTGTTTAAGAACTTAAAAAGAACTTTAAAAGTCAATAAAACAACTGCTTTCAAAAACAAAAACAAAAAAGTTTTTAAAAAAAGTTAGAAAAAAAATTTGGAAAAAAGTTAGAAAATTTTTTGGGGAAAAAAGTTAGAAAAAAAAAAGTTGCAAAAAAGTTGCAAAAAAAAAGTTGCAAAAAAAGTTCGGAATTTTTTTTAGAAAAAAGTAAAGAAAAAGTTAAAAAAATTTGGAAAAAATAAGTTCGCCTAGTTTTTATAAAAAATAGCAAAACTGCACATCCGACCTTGCTCACTCACCACCAGTTCTCCGAATCTCACTTGAGATCCCACGGGCCCTATGAGACCCCAAGCTAGACCCGAAGGACTAAGTGAGCAAGGTCAATTTAGTACAGTTTTAGGTGTTTGTTTCCTGAATTTCCCAGCACACTTAACTACATTAACTAAATTAACTCTATTATTTACTTTAGAACCCCCATTTAAACAATCTTCCTACGCCTAGGTTTACAGGTCTTTAAACCGTGCCAGTGACTCTTTGTTAGACGTTTCATAATGGAAGATTATTTGGAAGTTAAAGTAAGTAGAGTATCTCTTCTTTTTTTTCTCACTTTATAATCCCCATTCAAAATAAACTTCTGACGAAACGAAATAGAAGATTATTTGGAGGCCAAAAGTGAGAAGAGATTGTGTTAATGTTAGTTAAATAAGGGAAGAAAACAAACGCCTAATCAACTTTACTAGGATGGAAGTTCAGTTTAACGTTGCGTATCGGCTTTCGCCATGTACGACGGGCTGAACAAACCAACCAGGTATAAACAAAAATTTATGTTCCTGAATCACTGTCTTAGCCAAAAGGCTGAGAAGCGATCAGTTGTCTGAACTTTTTTTTCAACTTTACTAAACACAGTATTATATAGATAACAAATCTTGCAAAATATCTATGATGGTTTACTTGTTATTTATTTGATCAAAACAATAATAATTTAACTTATTTAGTTAGTTCTTTATTCTAAAAGTTTTAATCAAATAGTACAACAACTAAACAATAATGTCTTTATTCAGTTTCCACAATAGTTTATAAAACAACCCGCTTTTTAAACATTAGGTGTAATTTAAACAAAAGGACTGTTTAATTTACCTAAAATAGATGGCTACTTAATCGGGAATTCCCTGTTATGTAGGTAGTGATGACTCAATCGGGATTTCCCCATTCTATGGTGATGGGTTTTTTTGTCTCCTAAAAGTAGTGTTTTTTCCTCCTAAAGGAAAGTCTAATTTTGTGCTCTTTTTTACCTCTTAAAGTAGTGTTTTTATATCTAAAGTCTGAACCAAAAGGAAGGTTTGCCTGTAATTTTTTGGGTTAGGATTTTGTTTATAAATGAGAATAAATAAAGGAAATGACCTAAGAGAACGTAAGAATGCCCAGTCTGGATCGGGAAAAAATAACCCTCCATAAAGTGCGTGCAACGTGCTTTATGGAGGGATTTTTTTTTTTGGGAGCCAGACTTGGTATTCTTACGTTCTCTCCCATTATTATTTTTACTGCACTACAAAGAAGAAAAAGCTTCAACCACTCTCGGTGGCCTCCACCCACCCCAACAAAAATGGCTTATCTCTCCGGCAACTCCGCCAAGGAGAAACCGCCGCTTTGACGGTTTCATTTCTACAGGAAAACAGAGCAAAGTGAGTGTTCCGATCCTTGAAAAGGCTGTGTTTCTGGTGACCTCGACGTGTCTCTTGCTAAACCTCTTCAGTCAGGGTGCCCCTTTAAGAATGAACCTGCCAGCTCCTGAAAGGAAACACCTTTTTTCACCAATTACTCGCATTCAAAATGACAATATCTATCATGACGCTATCGACGTTATCGACTGCAATGTTTCGTGAGTTTGGGCGTGTATGTAGTTCTCTACTTCCGGACACACAGTTTCATTTAAAAAATGAACTAGTTTAAACAGACGCAGACACACAAACAAGCAAGCACATATTGGACATACAGTTTCGTATAGAAATGCAATCTCTCTCTCTCTCTCTCTCTCTCTCTCTCTCTCTCTCTCTCTCTCTCTCTCTCTCTCTCTCTCTCTCTCTCTCTCTCTCTCTCTCTTCCTCTGAGACCACACTGTAATTTCACCTAACATGGTAATAAATAATTTTTGACTTTCACACACACACACACACACACACTCTCACACACACACACACACACACACACACACACACACACACACACACACACACACACACACACACACACACACACACACACACACATGCGCGCGCAACCATGCAGGCACGCACGCACGCACATGCATTTAAAAATAATATTAAAAGTGCGATAGCAAACTAACTCTCTCTCTCTCTCTCTCTCTCTCTCTCTCTCTCTCTCTCTCTCTCTCTCTCTCTCTCTCTCTCTCTCTTTCTCTCTATCTCTCACACTCACACACACACACACACACACACACACACACACACACACACACACACACACACACACACACACACACACACACACACACACACACACACACACACACACACACACACATACACGCACATTCACATTCAGGCATAAAATACATCGATTTCGATGGTTTCTAAGGTGGGTGGGTTATTTTGACATGTATAGATCTTTCTCTAGCTAATTAAACCAACGTTCGATCATGTATGCCTACTTGTTCTTGCTGTTGTGCTAGTGTTCGTTTGTTTGCTTAGTCTCTCTCTCTCTCTCTCTCTCTCTCTCTCTCTCTCTCTCTCTCTCTCTCTCTCTCTCTCTCTCTCTCTCTCTCTCTCTCTCTCTCTCTCTCTCTCTCTCCCTCCCTGTCTCTTTCTCTATCTAACCAATCATAATGACCGTTTTGATCAGTTTTATTTTTACATTTCATATGGTTTTATAGTTAGTTCGTTCGTTAGTTTGTATGTGTGCGTGTGTGCATGCGTGTGTGCATGCGCGCGTGCCAGAGTGTACATTTAATGCATCTAATATCTATAAGCGAACTGTGTGTGTGTGTGTGTGTGTGTGTGTGTGTGTGTGTGTGTGTGTGTGTGTGTGTGTGTGTGTGTGTGTGTGTGTGTGTTGTTGTTGTTCTTTAATTTAACGTCTTTTCACTTAGAAGTGATATTAGACATGAAAGTGTGTGTGTGAGTGTGTGCGCGTGGGAATGTGCATGTGTATCTGTGTGTGCTTAAAGTGCATATTTATAAGTAACATTAGGGGATGTATGCTTAGTTAAAACAGTTTAAAAAAAAAAAAATTAAAACACACAAAAAACATAATAATGATAATAAAATAAAATAAAAACTCCAGAATTGAACTATTATAAAATAAAAATGCAAACATTCTATCAACAAAAACCCAACAGCAATCATAGAAACGAGCCAAATGGACTTAACATTAAAGTTTGTACAAAATTCAAAAGAGATACCGCATCTTGGAATATACATTTGGATTCATCTTTTCTGAATTCTGAAAGGGCCGATTCAAAATAAGGGCAATAATATAGAATGTGTGTTGTTGTACAATTATCAATAGCACCGCATACACATTGAAGATTTTTTGTGAATTTAGTTTTAAAAGCATTTAGCTTAAGTCTATAAAGTAGTGAAACAAACTTTTTAAGGCGTCTTGGATGTTTGTTTACATTTCTATTAAGAAATACATAATTTACTAAGGAATCTCTTTTCTGATACTTCCATGATCGGGAGTTTAAACAACACTTTATGGAAGATTCAGGTTTATGTATTTTGTGAAGCATAGATTCTTTGTAGATTTTATCAAAATGTTCAAAAGAAGCTCTTGCCTTCTTGCAAACTCCAGGGAATGTGAATATCCGTAGAATTAGCAGATTTGTTTGCCCCTGCCCGAGCAGTACGATCAGCCCATTCATTTCCAGAAATCGAACAATGAGATGGGATCCAACAAAAGTCTACTGTGATGCCTCTTAATATAAGAATATGGATAAGTATTCTAATTTCTGTAATGATTTCAGCCCTGGTTTTTGGACTTGTTGATTCTAAAGCTTGAAGAACAGATTTAGAATCTACACAAAAAAGAACACCGTAGAAGTTAAATGGAACATCTATAACATACTGAATAGCCATTAAAATTGCTACTAATTCAGCTGTGAAAATGGAGAAGTCTTTACCAAGATAAAAAGATTTTTCGATTTTTAAAGTGGGAATGACAAATCCACAGCCTGCATTATTGTCTAGTAAAGAACCGTCAGTAAAATTTTTGAAATGATTGGGATAACAATTGTTGATATGAGATTTAGCCTCACAGGCAAGAATGTTAATGTTATCATTTTTAGATATAGTTGTGTAGTTATAATCAAATTTTGCCTTGCAAAGCTCCCAGTTTGGAATGGGACTTACTGGAAAACGCACAGCCAAGTTCTTTTGATTTACACCTGATTTTGTCAACAGTTTAGAAGTAAATCGTGTGTGTGTGTGTGTGTGTGTGTGTGTGTGTGTGTGTGTGTGTGTGTGTGTGTGTGTGTGTGTGTGTGTGTGTGTGTGTGTGTGCTGTGTGTCCTATGCAACCGTATCTAGCGTGGTTTTAGCGCCGCCAAACTTTCACAGTATCCAGAGGGATGACCCATGCTGAAGGTAGGGTACATTACATTTTGCAACACGCTCCGTAATTAGCGTAATTAGTCAAAGATCGGGTCAGTCGAGCAGTGGGTCAAAGTTGGGGTCAGTCGAGCAGTACAACTATATTTTGAAATATATAAAAGGCTAAATTTTACACTCAGGGCAGAGAAGCATATTCCTTGCAAATCAAGACAGTACTTGTGGCAGTGCCATAGCCGATGAGGTTTAACCGAGGCGTGGTCACCGCTACAGCTATCTGTATTCATTTAAAAAAAATCGGGACTTTACTGGTTTCGTACTGCCTCCGGGCATTGCCTCCAGTATTGTTCCCACCATATTTGTATTTACAAATGTCCCATATGTGTCTGATTCAGACCAAGAGGACGTAAAACTCCATTTTCTCTCTCAGGGCAGAGACAAACCATAGCCGAGTGGGCTAGGCGTCGCACTCTCACACGAACGTTCCGAGTTTGAACCTGGCTCCGTCCAATTTTTTAATCGGCTAGTATATATATACTAGATAAACCCGTGCTCCGCACGGCAGCATGAAGCATCTGCATTCATAATTGAGCGATCGAAGAAGAAGAAGAAGAAGAAGAACTGGTTAGATGAAAGTAATGAAGAAAAGAGACCAACAAGTATGTGGTGGTGCCCCCTCCCTTCCGCCCACTCCCCTCTCCTTTAAAAAAAAATGATGCCCCCCCCAAAAAAAAAAAAAAAATTGTATCGAGGGGCAGACTCGAACCAGCAACCACGGACGTATATAGAAGTACGTGCCGCGACCTACTGATTTGCGGACGCGCCGCTTTAACTATTGAGCTATCAAGGCTTCTTCGAAAGTCGATGTAAAAATTTTGTTATAACTTGAGAGGAAGAAGGGAAAGCAGTCAAGTCGGACACCTGACGCAGCTTCATGAAAGCACAGAACAGTCTTAGGTTTTGTCACTTTGAGAAAAGTAGGTGCCTAAATGTTGTGGACACACAACAACAACAACAACATACGGTATTTATACGGCGCTGAATCTTGATATAAATCAAATCAAAGCGCACACACACGTTAGCATTCATAACGCATTCAAACAAAAATGCAATACAAAGCGAGCACACACGTTTGACATAAATGGTATACAGCAGAAACAGACCTAAAGGCAAGACAGAGAGAAGAGAAAGAGAGTGGAGAGAGTTAAGCAATACACACACACACACACACACACACACACACACACACACACACACGCACACACACACACACACACACACACACACACACACACACACTGTAGTAGACAGCACACACTTATCATTGCTTGCTCGGTTTCCTGTCAATTCATGAGCTCAGATGCGTTATTCTCCGTTATGCACCTTTCAAAACTAATATGGTTAGACCAAACACAAAACTTCCAGAACGTAGAGGAACTATTTGTAAAAAAAAGCCCTACTCGCCTCCCTCTTCTACTTCCTAGCCACCCCTCCCCCTCTCCATTCTTTTAACCAAAGCAACCATAGAAGTTTCTATGTGCATTGAGTTAGGCCTAGACTCTGCTTTCTGTTAGCACACGCACAGTCTAAAAATGAACCGTTTTTAGCAGACGACACATTTTGCTACTCGCTAAAGACTGGGCGGAATCTCTAGAGGGACCTATCAGCTAACAGTACTCCAACTTTCAACGGAGGAGATACAGATAGAACGCTTAGCGTCACCAGTAATATAATATAGATGAGATTTACCTGCCCAAGTCGTTCCACAGGTCCCCACACGAAGAAACATGAGTTTGAAAAGGATGTTTGAAAAGGATATTACGTCACGGCTATTCCGTGAAACTGTCTTTCTTTCAGATCACTCCCTCCGTTAAGCAACTTTTATGTGAAATCCCGGCTTTAAACGACGACTTGGCGAATTTCACTTGGAAGAACTGTTAAGCACCTACACGTGCCCCTATATTTCACAGTTGAAGGCAAAAATCGCCGCGACTTAGGAGAAAATAGAGATTAAAAATTCTTATTGGCACGCATATTATTTAGATATACAAGCAGGTGTGGTGTTGTACTCTCTCTCTCTCTCTCTCTCTCTCTCTCTCTCTCTCTCTCTCTCTCTCTCTCTATATATATATATATATATATATATATATATATATATATATATAAACTCACAAACTTAAATATTGGACACAAAACAAGTTTTTTTCAAGCAAACTATATATATAAGAGGAAAGTTTAATGGTGTGGTTGTTTTTTCTTCTTCAATTCTTGTACGTTTATATTATACTTGGAAGAAGGAAAGCGCATCAGTCTACCTGATCCAGGCACACCTCTCTACATTCCTCCTCACCGGGAGTATGTTGGTGTTTACTACGATTTCTATGACCTCCCTTATTGAATCCTTCACTGGATCCACCAACATGGCATCCCATCTCTTCTACTCTCTTCGAGGGATTGTAACTTTAGAACATTATTATTTTTGTTATTTTACACAAGATTGTTACCATTTCTTTTTAATTAAGTGCTGGTTTGCTTTTATTGTGGACTTTCAATCTGGTGCAAAGAGGACAACCTTTCTCTTGTAGAAAGTCTTCTAGCTCAGTTTGAATGTTCACTGTGGACATACTTTGCATTGAGGACGTAAAACACTATATTTCATTCATTCGGACATACTTTGCAGGCCGATATGCAGACTGAAGAGTCTTTCTCAAAGACGAAACAGCTGTCTTTGCATAGGCATTGTCTATCTCCCCCATTGGGAGAAAAAGTAAATCAGCACATTATTTTCTTTTATTCTTTTCAGAACACAGAATAAATTGTAAAGTTAAAATTAAAGTTATTCAGTTTCTTTCTTAGGCTCACAAACTTAAATATTGGACACAAAACAAGTTTTTTTCAAGCAAACTATATATATAAGAGGAAAGTTTAATGGTGTGGTTGTTTTTTTTCTTCTTCAATTCTTGTACGTATATATATATATATATATAGATATATAGATATATGTGGATTGTACAAAAGATCTTAAGAAGAGGTGGGCTAACCACAAGAGTGACTGCAAATTGCAAAAGGTCTCCAAATGCGCTGTAGCAGCCCACTGCGCTCAACCTCACCCAGATGATCCCAATCTGGGCTACTTGCAGATCACAGCTCTTGAGCATGTGGAGTCCGACAAACAACTACTGAGGAGAGAACTGTACTGGATGTCGAATTTGTGGACCGTTTTTGTTGGGTTGAATTCAAGAAAAGACTTCCATGGATTTACTCTGTGAGAAATTCAACCATGCAGATTGTCCTCGAGTTTGATATTCAGTACTGGTTCCTATAAATCTAAACAGCAAGCCTAGACTTCCCAATGCCTATTGTTCCATGCAGACTTAATTTCATTCGGTGTGTGTGTGTGTGTGTGTGTGTGTGTGTGTGTGCGTGTGCGTGCGTGTGCGTGCGTGTGCGTGTGTGTGTGTATGTGTATGTGTGTGCACGCGCGTGTGTGTAGGTGTGTGTATGTGTGTGTGTGTGTGTGTGTGTGTGTGTGTGTGTGTGTGTGTGTGTGTGTGTGTGTGCATGTGTGTGTGTGTGTGTGTGTGTGTGTGTGTGTGTGTGTGTGCATGAGTACGTGTGCTCCTACTACTATAGATAGACTCTAATATTGTAAACATGAGCTGGTCATCTCTCTCTCTCTCTCTCTCTCTCTCTCTCTCTCTCTGACTGTATAACATAGACGTAATTCCTTTGCATGACGTTTTGTTTTTTGTGTAACCTTATGCGTCATTTTTTTGTCCTAGAAAAAGTCTGCAGGTGTAGACGAAAATTTGGACAATATTTATAAATAAACAAGACTAATCTAGTTTGGAGTTGTTTTTCGACTTTGCATTTTTAGTTCAAATAAGTTATATATATATATATATATATATATATATATATATATATATATATATATATATATATATATATATACTCAAAGTTAACGTTAACTGGTTTTGTTTCTGAGGTTCACAAATAAAGACATTGGACACAGAAAAGCTTTATCAAAGCAAACTATTCTGCATTTGAAATGCACTAACTTTTCAGTCCTTCAGAGTAGGGGTATGGAGCTGGCTATTCACTGAGATTTTTCTTTCATGCTATTTTTATCCTTAATTTGGATACCATCTCAGTAGTTAGCCCTCCCTAGTCATGTCTATTAGGTTTTGAAATTAAAATTTCAGAACATTATTATTTTGTTCATTTTACATAAGATTTTCATAAGATTTTTACTATTTCTGTTTTAACTTTGTGCTGGTTTGCTTTTATTATGGATTTTCGATTTGATGCAAAGAGGACACCATTCTCTTGTAGAATGTCTTTTTTGCTCGGGTTGGCATCCACTGGACAGTCAAATTGCAGGCCGATCATACAAACTGATGAGACCTTCTCTTAGGTCGAAACAGCTGTCTTTGCATAAGGCATTATTTTTTGAACACGGAACATTACTCAAAGTTAACGTTAACTGGTTTTGTTTCTGAGGTTCACAAATAAAGACATTGGACACAGAAAAGCTTTATCAAAGCAAACTATATATATATATATATATATAACTTATTTTAACTAAAAATGCAAAGACTAAAACAAAATATGGCAACTGTATGATAATCTATTATTGCTGATTTCTGGCTAAGCATAGAGTGCTAGGGTAAGAATTTAAAAAAAAAATTAATAATAATATTAATGTTTTTATAATCGAACATTAGAATCAAGACCAGTTACAAGACCTTGGATCCTCATCGGATCGAAACAGCTGTCATGGACTGGGCTCTGTCTGCCTCCCCCACAAAGGGAGGAAAAGCCAAACTAGCACTCTATGTTTTTTAGAACATAGATCAAGAATCCAAGTTCTTGTAACTGGTCTTGATTCTAATGTTCGATTATAAAAAACATTAATTGTTTGGGGTTTTTTGGTGTTGTTTTTGACATTTGGACAAAAAAGTTTTATCAAATTTTACTATATATATATATATATATAGTTTGCTTTGATAAAACTTTTCTGTGTCAAATGTCTTTATTTGTGAACCTCAGAAACAAAACCAGTTAACGTTAACTTTGAGTAATGTTCCGTGTTCAAAAATAAAAATAAAAAATAAATAAATAAATTGTGCTGATTTACTTTTTCTCCCAATGGGGGAGGGACAGTGCCTTATGCAAAGACAGCTGTTTCGACCTAAGAGAATGTCTCATCAGTTTGCATGATTGGCCTGCAATTTGACTGTCCAGTAGATGCCAACCTGAGCAAAAAAGACATTCTACAAGAGAATGGTGTCCTCCCTGCATCAAATCGAAAATCCACAATAAAAGCAAACCAGCACAAAGTTAAACCAGAAATAGTAAAAATCTTATGAAAATCTTATGTAAAATGAACAAAATAATAATGTTCTGAAATTTTAATTTCAAAACCTAATAGACATGACTAGAGAGGGCCAACTACTGAGATGGTATCCAAATTAAGGATAAAAATAGTATGAAAGAAAAATCTCAGTGAATAGCCAGCTCCGTACACCTACTCTGAAGGACTGAAAAGTTAGTGCATTTGAAATGCAGAATAGTTTGCTTTGATAAAACTTTTCTGTGTCCAATGTCTTTATTTGTGAACCTCAGAAACAAAACCAGTTAACGTTAACTTTGAGTAATGTTCCGTGTAAAACATGAGTACAGGACACTGATGAAAACAGAATGTGCATGAAGCACTATATGAATACATTATCAATTACTCTCGTTTGCTTTCACTTTGCAAAAGGCTTAAAACAGATTATAGGAACAGAGAGTTGTGCATGGTAAGTGAGTATTTGGTAGATGTCCGCACTGTCAAACTGTGTCTCACCGCCCTCCTTGAGTGATGCTGATGAAGAGAGTTGTGCATGGTAAGTGGGTATTTGGAAGATGTCCGCACTGTCAAACTGTGCCTCACCGCACTCCTTGAGTGATGCTGATGAAGAGAGGTATGCTTCTTGGGGTAGAGCCAATAACGTTTTGAGTTGCGTTGCCAAAATGTCTGAGACAGTGAATGCTCCAATAGCGTATGTGTACACTAGACTTTAAACAAGTGCTTGGCAGAATTCCTTGGATGATGCTGAACAAGAAATACATTTAGTGATAAGGGTCTATAATAGTTTTTGGACTTTGGCTGATGGTTTTCAAACACGCTGACATACTTTAAAAAAATCTTATTCATATTTATGAATGATGTAACCTGACAAAGAAGAATCTACGATAAATAAAGTAAGTACAAAAATAACTAAGAAATCGTCATTATTCAAACTGATATTTGAAGCCACCCATCTCATCGAACTGATATACTTTTAAAGCTGTTTTCAATGAACATGTGTCAGCTCGTCTTATTTTTATACAATTTGATAAGATTATTTTTCAGTGTAGCAAGTTACAGTTAACTCTGTGTATTCAGTGTGTAAAACTGGCTTTGCTCTCTCTCTCTCTCTCTCTCTCTCTCTCTCTCTCTCTCTCTCTCTCTCTCTCTCTCTCTCTCTCTCTCTCTCTCTCTCTCTCTCTCTCTCTCTTAAATAAAAACTGTTCTCGTCCCTGTCCGTTTGACCATCACCACTCCCAACATCAACCCCCACCCTTCTTCCCTTCCCTTCGGCATGGCCACCATCCCTATTAACAATGACATGCTCACGAAATTCATTTACACGTGCTGCGTTTTCTGGTGTTCCCTTTGAGCTAGTAGGACACAAATAATTGTTTACCATGGAAACATTACCCCTGCTCGAAAGGCGGCCGAATTCCTATTTCCACTCTTTTAAATTTCCCTGATCATCCACTGAGAACTTTTTGCCATCTATAACGAGGTGGTCAAAGATCATGAAAGCCCTTTGGCCGTCTTCCTTTGCTTTTTTCAGATGTGGCAGTAGCTTTCGCCTGATTTCTCTCACTTTCCATGAAAAGTCTTCCCCAATGAAGATACCAGTGTTATGCAGCTTTCCTTTGGCTTTCAACCACTTGATCTTGTCCTTAAAGAAAGTGCAGCAGCCAATCACAGGGGAGTTTGGTTTGTTGTTTAGGCGGTGCAGTCTGTCAAAGGGGATGTCTGAAACTATGTCCAGTTTGTCGGTGATGAAGTCTCTGACAGTTCCCCCAGGTCTTCAGCTGATTCCTTCAGTAGTGTTAGGAGTCCATAGATTTTTTTTTTTTGATTTTTTTTTGATTTTTTAGGAGTCCATAGATTATCACATTATTACGTTTCTCTCCCTCTCTTTCTCTCTGTCTTAAATAAAAATGGAGCAGTGTCATATCATACAGACATTATCTTGAAATTTAAAAAAAACAAAAAAACAAAAAACTTTTCCCTCCTTGCTGCATCGCTGTTTTAGTAGGTGTAATTCTGATCGCTGTTTCAGTAGGTCAAATTCGGACCCGGGAGAGCCTTCATCCCATCACACGCCATTTTACAGACACACCATGACGTCACTTTCTGTCAGTATCGCGCTGAATACTTCCCTGCAGCTGATTGGCTGGACAACCAATATGGCGACACAATCGAATAACCAATCAGATCCTTCCATGAAGAACCAATCAAATCCTCCCAGCACGATCGCCAGGAACTGGTCGATTCCTACAGGCTGTTCCATGGTGTTTTTAAGCCAGATGGATTTCTCCAAGTATGACTACCCTGACGGAATTGTCAGCACAAGCATTCGGTTTTTGATTCAAAACATTCGAGGTTATATGCAAATCATCCTGATTGTGATTGGCTTGCCCACGAACGTCATCAACATGGCGGTGTTTTGGAGACAGGGGTTGAAGGATCACGTGATGCTCTGTCTCTTCTTCCTGTCTTTCACCGACGGAGTGCTTTTCGCTGGCTCCTTAGTTATCCAGGCTGAACGATTCTACAATCTGTTCACCTCCCGTAAAGGGATAGGTCCGTATTTATCGTTCCTTATCAACAACGATGTGTTCATTTACAAAGGATTTTCCTTCGCTTCACCCATCATTTCCGTTATCATAGCCATCGAGCGATGCTTGTGCATGTTCAACCCCCTCACTCTGAAAACCTTAATCCGCACAAGGACTATGGCGGCCATCATCTTTTCCGTTTTCGTCTCTAGCTTTGTGCTGACGTTCCCGGTCAATTTACGCTACCGCATTCGATGCCTCTACGACCCGCTGTTAAACTTTCAAACCAGGATTGCCGTAGAGTCTGAATTCTTCGCAGCGAACAAAAGACTTATCGGAATCATGGACACCATCGTGTTGAGCGTCGGAGTGCGTATGATCTCGGTGATTGTGGTAGTGATTGCGACGGTTATGACAATCGTGAAACTGAATCGCATCATCAAATTTCGAACACAATCGTCTTCCATTCTGCCGTTGCGGGAAATCACTCTAACCCGGATGCTGATCGCCAGTTCTGTTCTGTTCATCGTCTGTTACTCGCCCTTTGCTATCTTCAACTTTGGTCGATTGTTTTTTCCTGAGGTCAGATTCGGGCAAAAGGAACATAATTTGTATTTGTGCGGTGCGTGGATTGAAGATGGTTTGTCCTATATCAAGCCTTGTACTAACGTGTTCGTTTATTACGCTACCGGTTCGCGCTTTCGACAAACGTTTTGGGAATTGTGTGGTCGAAAGTTTCAGAACCGACCGTCTTCATCTTCGTTTTCACACAGTCAGCCTCATAGTTGTGGTGAGAATGGACAAGATTCGAAACAAAGGCCAAGTACTTTGGACTGACGCAAATTTCCTCATCACCTCAATCATTATCCACAGCCTTCTTACTGGCACAGTTGATAGTTCTTTGAAACATGCTATTGTCATTCCTCTCTTGAAGAAACCTACTCTTGACTCCAATCTACTGCAAAACAACAGACCAGTTTCCAACCTTCCTTTTCTTTCTAAGCTGCTTGAAAAGGTTGTTCTGTCACAGCTTCTGCAACCTCTTCAAGATAATTGTCTTCTTGAGTGAAAGCAATCTGCATATCGCATGTGTCATAGCACTGAAACAGCCCTGTTGGCAGTCACAGATTCCCACCTTTCAAGCAAGGATCAGAACCTTGTGTCTGTTGTCCCCTTTCTGGATCTATCATCTGCCTTTGATACCATTGACCATACCATTCTCATTGAACACCTGTCCTCTTCTTCTGGTATCAGATCAAAGATGATTTGCATAATTAAATTATTAAATGACCTTGACCTTTGACCTTCAACATGCAATGTTTTTTCTTGTCCATATCTTTTGATATTGTGGTGTATTAGCTTAAGGTGATTAAGTATACTGGGTCACTTTTACCCTATAAAACTTGACCTTGGCCTTTGACCCTGATCATCGTCTATTATTAATTTTGTTTGGGCCATATCTTTTATATTATGGCAGATAAAGTTTCCAAATATACCAGCCGCCGTGGTGTAGTGGTTAGCGTCGCGGACTACTGGCTCTGGGGTTCGAGTCCCATGAGAGGCGAGGGTTTTTTCGGTCCTGGACCGACTCCTACCCAGAGTGAGTGGCTATGGGCTCAATGGGAAGACTGAAACCACACAGTCGAGTTTCATCCGCTTAACGGATGCGATTCTGAGAGTGTTGCTCTAATTGCAAGACCAACACTGCAGGTGTCTGTAGTTCTCGGGCCTGGTTAATGCCGGGATATCATTATGAAAGGAAGGGTAGAATACAGCCCTGCCATGCAGTCTCAGACCGATACGGAACTCCATAGCATCATCATCATCGTTATCATCGGCCTCATTTTCCATCAATCATAAAATTTAAAAATGTCTCAAATTCTGTGGCTTTGCATGCCTTGCTCTCATGGTGACCTCAGTTTCGGTTTCCAATCCAGCCTATGCCTTGGTGCGTTCGGGTCAAAGTCATGGGGATCAGTGTGTTCTGGGGAGCTGTCGGTGGACGGTCGTGGTGGCGCCCTCGGAGGAGGACCTCACTCACACTGGCTCCGCGACTAAGAGAATAGTGTCGTCAATAGGGGGCTTAGTAGGTGGTGTCCTGAACAGGCTCCACTGAACTCCACCGAAGTGACTCAGCAGAAGTGCAGTGTCTTTTCTCGGTTGGTTGCCTCCTGATGGCCTGACATAGATTCGCTCCCCTTGGACTGCTGGTCTCGGATTCTGCGACTTGAACAAACCGGGGTGTAGCTGCGAATTGGGACTCGGAACGAGCGGCGTGGGAGCAACGCCACTGTACGGCCCAGAAGATGGGACAGCAACAACAACAAAAAAGTTTCCAAATATGGCAAGTAGCCTAAGATCATATGGAATGCTAAGCATTGTTGACCTCGGCGACTTCGATGACCTTGACCTTTGATTTTTATCTGTCGCAATATCACATGCATGAACTGCTGCGCAGAATCAGTTAAAAATGTGCAGGGTGGCATACCAACACCAAGCTGGTATGTCCAGTATATGCAGGGTGACATTTAGCTTTTTTGATCTTTGACCTTGAACACCATCACATGTTTATTTGGGCCATATCTTTTACATTATGGCAGATACAGTTTCCGAATTTGGCAGGTAGAGAGGCCTTGGGTTTTTGTCTGTCGCAATATCACATGAACTGGTTGCAGAATCGCTTAAAATTTTGTAGGGTGGTATACCACATCAAGCTGATGTGTCCAGTAATTAAATTGTACCCTTTGACCTTGACCTTTGGAGTTTTTGAAAGTGAACTATCTGGAATTTAGATATATCTCCTAAAACATAAAGCGACTCCACACACTAACCAATTTCTTTGTGCTTAGTGTCCTTTATATATATGCAAGCTTTACAGAATAATCCCATTGAAGTTTTTCTGTTTTGGGTATGGCATTTATGTGACAGCATACAATCTGTCATTTGGACCTAGCTCCAAAAACACAAAGCGAGTGAGCCTCGAAGGCTTTGCCCCTTGTGTTTTGCAGCTATGGTTGTTTGTCTTTTTTGTGCATCTGTTTTGTTTTAACTCTTCTAGCTCCAAGAGCAAAAATACATTGCCAATGACGTTACTCCACACTCAACAAACGTCGGTTACACATCACCACCAAGCTTCCTGCCTTGTGTTTGACTTGTTTTCAGAGTTAATGTCACGGGGGGGGGGGGGGGGGGGGGGGTTGCTAAAACATACTTGCTAATGTAGGGGGGAAATGGAAATGTGTTGAAATACATGATACTAGAAGAGTTTAAAAAACCCTTTTTGTTTTAGAAAATAAAATGTTTTAGAAAACCAAACTTTGTTTTAATCAATGACATATCATCAGGGGGGAAAACAATGTTCCCCTTTCTCATGAAGACACACACATTAAACACAGGAATGGTTGAAAGCAATAATCTTGTCTATTCACCAGAAAATAAAATATTTAAATTTAAAAAAAAATCAAATTAATTCCTCGTCTGAAGTTCAAAGTCAACGGAATTTAGCAAAGCACATAACATTGAGACACAATCATGAAAGCACATAAAAACTTAATAATAATCATATAGTAAAAAGCCAACTGTCCGTGTGTGTGTGTGTGTGTGTGTGGTGTGTGTGTGTGTGTGTGTGTGTGTGTGTGTGTGTGTGTGTGTGTGTGTGTGTGTGCGTGTGCGTCTGAAACACAAAACGGGCCGCCGTTTTTCGACCGAATCGCTTCAAATTTGCTGTGAGCCCTAACGGGGCGATGGCAACGGCAACCGAGGCGGCCGTATCATTTGCGCGGTTTCGCAAATGCGCGTAACGCGCATCCGCCGGCCTCTCGGCGCCCGTATCTCCGGCGTTTCAGGGCCGATTGCCTTCCAATTTGGCAGGTAGATGACCGGGGACGGTGACTATCGGTGTGCTATAGCCGTCACCTCCTCTGCTATCTAGCAGTCATAGTTGGACACCACCGACTGGAATGCACACACACACACACACACACACACACACACACACACACACACACACACACACACACACACACACACACACACACACACACACACACACACACACACACACACACACACACACACACACACACCTACATGCACACACACACACACACACACACACACACACACACACACACACACACACACACACACACACACACACACACATCACGCCACACACACACACACTTCTCCCTCTCTCTCAATTCAGGGGAAGCAACTATGAAGCAAAGCACAGATTAGAACTGTAAAGTTGCTCCCCTTCTATTGATGAGTCTACCTTTGAGTGTTCCTGATGAGTCTACATTTTAGTCTTCCGTGGCTGAGGTTTGCATAGGAGGCTCAAAATATTAACTGAATAACATTGATGCACCATGAGACACCACCATTCACAATGTGAAGCGATACTGCCAACTGGTTCATGTGATACAGCTCACACACTAAATATATAGCGCAAAGACGAAAATCTCGGTTCTCAAGGTCAAACTCAAGGTCAAGACAACTACGGTTATGATGTTTCTACGGGACTTTCCTTGCCCCATGATACATAACCACAGAAAATG
>JAGGCT020004120.1:0-30000 GCA_017654935.2 Phymorhynchus buccinoides
GAGAGACTGACACTTATACATATTTATTTGTGAAGGCCATCGACCCATGCACAAAGTTTCTACCCTCCCACTTCTCTTCCCTACCCTTCGCCCACCCGTAATTCAAGCCGAAAATAAAGTCAATAAGTGAGAGAGAGGAGAGAGAGAGAGAGAGAGAGAGAGAGGAGAGAGAGAGAGAGAGAGAGAGAGAGGGAGAGGTAGAGAGAGAGAGAGAGAGAGAGAGAGAGAGAGAGAGAGGGAGAGGTAGAGAGAGAGAGAGAGAGAGAGAGAGAGAGAGAGGGAGAGGAGAGAGAGAGAGAGAGAGAGAGAGAGAGAGAGAGAGAGAGAGAGAGAGAGAGAGAGAGCGAGAGAGAGAGAGAGGAGAGAGGGAGAGAGAGAGGGAGAGAGAGAGAGAGAGAGAGAGAGAGAGAGAGAGAGAGAGAGAGAGAGGTAGAGAGAGAGAGAGAGAGAGAGAGAGAGAGAGAGAGAGAGAGAGAGGGAGAGGTAGAGAGAGAGAGAGAGGGAGAGAGAGAGAGAGAGAGAGAGAGAGAGAGAGAGAGAGGGAGAGAGAGGGAGAGAGAGAGGAGAGAGAGAGAGAGAGAGAGAGACGAGAGAGAGAGGAGAGAGAGGAGAGAGGGAGAGAGAGAGAGAGAGGAGAGAGAGGGAGAGGGAGAGAGAGAGAGAGAGAGAGGGAGAGAGAGAGAGAGAGAGAGAGAGAGAGAGAGAGAGAGAGAGAGAGGGAGAGAGAGAGAGAGAGAGAGAGAGAGAGGGAGAGAGAGAGGATGATTCACAAAGACGACGACAACGACAAAGATGACGACGTCGACGATGATGGTGATGATAATGATAATGATAAAGATGATGATGGTGATGATGATGATGATGATGGTGTTGATGATGATGATGATGATGATGATGACGACGGACGATGATGATGATGATGATGGTGGTGGTGGTGGTGGTGGTGGTGGTGGTGGTGGTGGTGATGACAACGACGACGACAACGATGGTGGTGATGATGATCATCACCATCATCATGATGAATGGTGATGACGACGACGACGACGACGATGGTGCTGATAATGATGATAGTGATGATAAGGATGATGACGACTATGATGATGATGATGATAATGATGACGACGACGACGACGATAACCATGATGATAATGACGAATGACGATTTTGATGATCATGACGAATGATGACCATTGTCATGATGATGACGTCGACGACGACGACGATGACTACAAACGACAAAAAACAACAACACCGACGACAGGGGAGTGATGAAGATCGAGAGTAGGACCTTCTTCTTCTTCGCCTCAGGCAGCCAACTTCATCACGTTGAAGATTCTGCTGCACTTTAGGGGGTTAGTACGAAAATAAAAGATAATCAGTTCAGCAAAGATAGGGGGTGGAAGGTGAACTGATGAGATATTATGGGGAAAAGATAGAGCCCAAGACATTATATAGTCAAGAATAATCGAAGTATTTTGATACTTCGCTTGGTATGTAGAAGGATCATAATTATTCTTAAAGGGGCACCCTGACGGATGAATTTTTTGTAAGAAACACGTCGAGATCACCAGGAAAACATCCTTTACAGAGATTGCAACGCTCTCTTTGCTCTGGTTTCCTAGCAATCAAACCGTCAAATCGGCGATTCCTCCTTGGCGGAGGTGCTGGAAGTCAAATTCTTTCACCCAAAGAGAAGACGTTTGCCGTCTCTTTTCTAATGGCCGCCAAATCGTTTGCACGAAATTTTCGCAATACAAGCCTTTTTATTTTTATTATTTTAATGTTATACAGTTTATGGAAAGGAGTTTCGCTCACAACAAAGAAAATAGCTCCAATTTGTTTTTTACTGCACTACAAAAAGAAAGAAAGAAAACGCTTTAACCACAATGAGTGACCTCCACCCACCCCATCCAAAATGGCTACTCTCTCCGGCATCTCCGCCAAGGAGGAAAAGTGAGTGTTTCCGATCCTTGAAAAAGGCTGTCTTTTCTGATGATCTCGACGTGTTTCTTACAAAATTAAGTCACCCGTCAGTGTCCACCTTTAACCCTTTCATCGCCACTGTCTCCTCTTGGCACCACAAAGATTTAACACCCAGGTCACTGAAAGGCATCAAATGAGGGTCTGGTATCCAGTGACCTTATGTTCTTCATTTTGGGAGGTAAGGACAGGCCCTATTTTATGGATGTCACAGAACAATCCCCAATACTGCAGATGGATATTGTTCTCTACCCAGGTAAATTAATGGACATTTTTGGCTGAAAAATGGCTGGCGTTCAAAGGGTTTTAAGGAAATCTTTCTTAAAGATGATTTTCTTCTTACTTACCAAGGTGAACCTTCGATCCGCCCGAAGGACGAAGAGAATGACGTTGGGTCCTGGTTTGGCCACGGCCACGCTTTTGGCCAGCTCTTTGTACACCTCTCTCTCTCTCATGTACGTGTCACACAGGCCCGGCGTGTCCGTCACCTGCAGTCAGGGATCAATCTTGTCACAGGACGTCGTAGGTCATTTGACCAGTTCGAAGAAAATATAATAGGTCATCATATTATAATTTGCCAAGTGTGTGTGTGTGTCTGTCTGTGTGTCTGAAACACAAAACGGGCCTTATAACTCTGCCGTTTTTCGACCGAATCGCTTCACATTTGCTGTCAGGCTTGCTGTGGTCGGGGCAAAGCCTGGCAGTAAATTCGAAGAGCATCGGGAGAGCGCGTCACTCTCAGATCAGCGCCAACGGGAAACGGGGCCTTATAATTCCGTCGTTTCTTAACCGAATCGCTTCAAATTTGCTGTCAGGCTTGCTGTGGCTGGGGCAAAGCCTGGCAGCAAATTGGAAGAGAATCGGGAGAGCGCGTCACTCACAGAGCAGCGCCAACGGGAAACGGGCGTTTCTTAATCGAATCTCTTCAAATTTGCTGTCAGGCTTGCTGTGTCCAGCGTTACCAGTACTTGGCGTTACCGTTACTAGGCGTTACCCGTACTCGGCGTGGCGCTAGTTTTCATAAAACGATAAGTCATAATGTAAAAAAAGAAGAAAAGAAATCCAACTTGAGCGCAACAAGAACTGTTTTCAATGACACTCTGTTGCCATCAGACACATCGTTTCACAGACTACATGTTCAAATAATGACATGAGAACAGTTGTTTTCGTTTGTTTTCGTTTTGTTTTATTTTGTATATTCATTTTATTTTGCAAGAGAAAAGCTAGTACAGTACTATGCAATGTAAAATAATCATCATATAGTAAAAAGCCAAGTGTCCGTGTGTGTGTGTGTGTGTGTGTGTGTGCGTGTGTGTGTGTGTGTGTGTGTGTGTGTGTGTGTGTCTGAAACACACAAAACGGACCTTATAACTCTGCCGTTTTTCGACCGAATCGCTTCAAATTTGCTATGAGCCCTAACGGGGCGATGGCAACGGCAACCGAGGCAGCTGTGTCATTTGCGCGGTTTGACAAATGCGTGAAACGCGTATCCATCGGCCTCTTGGCGCCTGTATCTCTGGTATTTCTGGACGGATTGACTTCGAATTTGGAAGGTACATGACCGGGGACGGTGACTATGCCAAACCGGAAGCGAATCGATTAAGAAACACATGCTATATACGCCGCTTCACCTTTTCACAAATAACTCCTCCGTTTCTTAACCGAATCACTTCAAATTTGCTGTACTCAGCGTTACCAGTACTTGGCGTTACCGTTACTAGGGAGAGAGCATCACTCTCAGAGCAGCGCCAATGGGAAACGGGGCCTTATAACTCCGCCTTTTCTTAACCGAATCGCTTCAAATTTGCTGCACTCAGCGTTACCAGTACTTGGCGTTACCGTTACTGGGCGTTACCGTTACCAGGGAAGGAGCGTCACTCTCAGAGCAGCGCCGACGGGAAACGGGGCCTTATAACTCCGCCGTTTTTTTAAACCGAATCGCTTCAAATTTGCTGTACTCAGCGTTACCAGTACTTGGCGTTACCGTTACTAGGCGTTACCGTTACTAGGCGTTACCGTTACTAGGCGTTACCGTTACTAGGCGTTACCGTTACTAGGCGTTACCCGCACTCGGCGTTGCGCTAGTAATATTTAATAGGGCAATTATTTTTTGGTCTCTCGTTTCACCTAAGTCAATCTGATAACTATGGAATGAGTCGCAGCCACAGCGGTACCTCCATGGTCGCAGCGCACATCAAAATCCTTAACCCTTTCACCGCCAACGTCGCATTTTAGCACCACAGTGATTTAACACCTATGTCACCAAAAGGCATCAAAATGGGGTCTGTTATCCAAAGACCCTATTGTCTTAGTTTGGGGAAGTAAGGATAGACCTTATTTTATATATGTCACAGAAGAATCCCCAATACTGTAGACGGATTTTGTTCTCTACCCAGGTCAATTTAATAGCAATTTTTGGCTGAAATATTACTGGCGGTGAAAGGGTTAAAGTTGCTAAGACTCATGAGGCACACATAAATAAGTCATAATGACCTCTTGCCTGCCAAAAACAGAAGTTCATTTCAAAATTTTAACAGTCAATGACTGATGACCGGTGCTAAGAATAATTCAAGTATGCTTTAACCCTTTCACCGCCAATGTAGCATTTTGGCACCACTGTGACTTAACACCCATGTCACTAAAAGGCATCAAATCAGGGCCTGTTATCCAAAGACCCTCTATATTGTCTTAATTTTGGGAGGTAAGGATAGGCATGTCACAGAGGAATTCCCAATATTGCAGATTTTTTTCTCTCTTCTCTATCCAGTTAAGCTTAATGGTATTTTTCGGCTGAAAAATGGCTGGCGAAGAAAGGGTTAAAGGGGCACCCTGACGGATGAGGTTTTGTTGTTGTTGCAAGAAACACGTGTACGTGTACGTGTCGCCCTGCAGTCATTCACGAAGTTCAAGTATGCTTTAAAGGGGCACCCTGACGGATGAGGTTTGTTTTGTTGCTGCAAGAAACACGTGTACGTGTACGTGTCGCCCTGCAGTCATTCACGAAGTTCTAGTATGCTTTAAAGGGGCACCCTGACGGATGAGGTTTTGTTGTTGTTGCAAGAAACACGTGTACGTGTACGTGTCGCCCTGCAGTCATTCACGAAGTTCAAGTATGCTTTAAAGGGGCACCCTGACGGATGAGGGTTTTTTTGTTGTTGCAAGAAACATGTGTACGTGTACGTGTCGCCCTGCAGTCATTCACGAAGTTCAAGTATGCTTTGAAGAGGCACCCTGACGGATGAGGTTTTGTTGTTGTTGCAAGAAACACGTCTACGTGTACGTGTCGCCCTGCAGTCATTCACGAAGTTCAAGTATGATTTAAAGGGGCACCCTGACGGATGAGGTTTTCTTGTTGTTGCAAGAAACACGTGTACGTGTACGTGTTGCCCTGCAGTCATTCACGAAGTTCAAGTATGCTTTAAAGGGGCACCCTCACGGATGAGGGTTTTTTGTTGTTGCAAGAAACACGTGTACGTGTACGTGTCGCCCTGCAGTCATTCACGAAGTTCAAGTGTGCTTTAAAGGGGCACCCTGACGGATGAGGTTTTGTTGTTGTTGCAAGAAACATGTGTACGTGTACGTGTTGCCCTGCAGTCATTCACGAAGTTCAAGTATGCTTTGAAGAGGCACCCTGACGGATGAGGGTTTTTTGTTGTTGCAAGAAACACGTGTACGTGTACGTGTCGCCCTGCAGTCATTCACGAAGTTCAAGTGTGCTTTAAAGGGGCACCCTGACGGATGAGTTTTTGTTGTTGTTGCAAGAAACATGTGTACGTGTACGTGTCGCCCTGCAGTCATTCACGAAGTTCAAGTATGCTTTAAAGAGGCACCCTGACGGATGAGGGTTTTTTGTTGTTGCAATAAACACGTGTACGTGTCGCCCTGCAGTCATTCACGAAGTTCAAGTATGCTTTAAAGGGGCACCCTGACGGATAAGGGGTTTTTGTTGTTGCAAGAAACACGTGTACGTGTACGTGTCGCCCTGCAGTCATTCACGAAGTTCAAGTATGCTTTGAAGAGGCACCCTGACGGATGAGGTTTTGTTGTTGTTGCAAGAAACACGTGTACGTGTACGTGTCGCCCTGCAGTCATTCACGAAGTTCAAGTATGATTTAAAGGGGCACCCTGACGGATGAGGTTTTCTTGTTGTTGCAAGAAACATGTGTACGTGTACGTGTTGCCCTGCAGTCATTCACGAAGTTCTAGTATGCTTTAAAGGGGCACCCTGACGGATGAGGTTTTGTTGTTGTTGCAAGAAACACGTGTACGTGTACGTGTCGCCCTGCAGTCATTCACGAAGTTCAAGTATGCTTTAAAGGGGCACCCTGACGGATGAGGGTTTTTTGTTGTTGCAAGAAACATGTGTACGTGTACGTGTCGCCCTGCAGTCATTCACGAAGATCAAGTATGCTTTGAAGAGGCACCATGACGGATGAGTTTTTGTTGTTCTTGCAAGAAACACGTGTACGTGTACGTGTCGCCCTGCAGTCATTCACGAAGTGCAAGTATGCTTTGAAGAGGCACCCTGACGGATGAGGGTTTTTTGTTGTTGCAAGAAACACGTGTACGTGTACGTGTTGCCCTGCAGTCATTCACGAAGTTCAAGTATGCTTTGAAGAGGCACCCTGACGGATGAGTGTTTGTTGTTGTTGCAAGAAACATGTGTACGTGTACGTGTTGCACAGGCCAGGAGTGTCCGTCACCTGCAGTCATTCAAGTTCAAGAATACTTTAACCCTTTCACCACCAGCCATATTTCAGCTAAGCATTTCCATTAAATTTACCTGGGTAGAGAACAAAATCCATCTGCACTATTGGGGATTCTTCTGTGAAATATATAAAATAAGGTCTATCCTTACTTCCCAAAACTAAGACAATAGGGTCTTTGGATAATAGACCCCAATTGTTAAATCACTGTGGTCCTAAAATGCGACTTTGGCGGTGAAAGGGTTAAAGGTGCACCCTGACGGATGAGTTTTTTTGTGTGCAATAAACACGTGGGAGATCGGCAGGAAAACACCCTTTACAGAGATTGCAACACTCACTTTGCTCTGGTTTCCTAGAAATCTCTCTCTCTCTCTCTCTCTCTCTCTCTCTCTCTCTCTCTCTCTCTCTCTCTCTCTCTCTCTCCCCCTCTTTCTCTCTCTCTCTCTCTCTCTCTCTCTCTCTCTCTCTCTCTCTCTCTCTCTCTCTCTCTCTCTCTCCCCCTCTCTCTGTTTTAAATGTGCACATTTTAAAGTTGATGTCATGAATGTTAATGATAATTATCACTTTGCTCTGGTTTCCTAGAAATCAAACCGTCGAATCGGCGATTCCTCATCGGCGGAGGTGCTGGAAGTCAAATTATTTCACCCAAAGAGAAGGCGTGTGTCGTCTCTTTTCAAGTGGCCGCCTGAGTTTAGACCAAATCGTTTGCACGAAATTTTCGCAATACAAGACTTTTTATATTATATGTTTTTCAAATGTTATACAGTTTATCTTAAAGACCCACCACGTTACGTGTCAAAATCATGGTTTTCACGTGTTTTCCCTCTTATAGCTGGTAAGAAATCTTCCAAGTATAAGAGGGAATGTGACACGTGCCGTGTGGGGTCTTTAAGCAGTTGCGCTCACAACAAAGGAAATAGCTCCATTTGTTTTGTTAACTGCACTACAAGTAGTACCAAAAAAAGAAAACGCTTCAACCACAATGAATGACCTCCACCCACTCCATCCAAAATGGCTTCTCTCTCCGGCATCTCCGCCAGGGAGGAATCGCCATTTTGACGGTTTAATTTCTAGGAAACCAGAGCAAAATGAGTGTTCCGATCCTTGAAAAGGTTGTCTTTCTGGTGATCTCGACGTGGTTTTTTTGCAAAAAACTCATCCGCCAGGGTCCACCTTTAATATCTCCCAAAGAGAAATTCAGGTTAGGTGCAACAACATGACAGAGATACAACATAACTGAAAGAACACGAATCAAACGTGTGAAACGAAATGACGCCAACCAAATAATTATCCTTAAAATTCATTACATCAACTTAGAAATGTGCACATTTAAAACAGAGAGAGAGAGAGAGAGAGAGAGAGAGAGAGAGAGAGAGAGAGAGAGAGAGAGAGAGAGAGAGAGAGAGAGAGAGAGAGAGAGAAAATGAAAACGAAATTTTATTTAACCAGGGAACATGAGATAAGTAAGCTACATGCTTTTTCCACCCAGCCCTGTGGAAAAATAAAGTAAATCAAGCAAGAAAGCTAAATAATATATGTACATGCAGAAATGAGAAAAAAGAAAAAAGGGAGGGAGGGGGGGGGAGGCACTGAGGGGGGTAAGGATGGGGACATTTGGGAAATTAAAGTACAGGCAATAAATTTATTATAATTTTGTTTTATAAAATGTCACATCATGCAAAACATAAAATCCGCAAAGTATAAACACTCCTCATCATTATCATTATCAGTAATAGTATGCTAGTAATAAATCAATCAAATTATATATACAAAAGTATCAAACAAATATGTTATCACATATTATATCAAAATCAGCAATTATAAATATCATCATTGAAGTAACTTAATATGTATCCACATCTTCTGATGAGGGTATTGTATACAAATAATAGAATGGTTATCTGGATACAGTTGACATGTTTTCTTTTAATCTCTGAAATAGAATATTTTGATACGCGTTTTTGAAGGAAGTAATGCTGCTTTTCTGCTTAAGATTAGTTGTTAAGGAATTCCATAGAGTACCACCTGAGTATGTTAAACTTGTTTTGAAAAGATCAGTTCTAGGTTTTGGAATAACAATATTGTTAGTATATCTAGATTGGTTGATTGGAAACCTTTTAATTAATGTTGGAGGTGAAAAACCATTGATTATTCTAAACATCATGACAGCTTTGTTGTATTGAAGTTTGTCTGTAAGAGGTAAAATTTGTATTGTGATGTAATCTTGAAAAGTTAGAGAAGACGATTTTAGGACTGCTTTAAGGGCTCGCTTATGAACATTGATTAATGGCTTTAATGTGTTGGCACTACTTGAATCGAAGAGTGTAGAGGCGTAATCTATGTTTGATTGAATACATGCATAAAAGAAGTGCTTAAGGGCATCGCGATTAAGAAAGTTTTTAATTTTAGAGAGGAGGAAGACTTTTTGTGAGACAGACTATGAGAGAGAGAGAGAGAGAGAGAGAGAGAGAGAGAGAGAGAGAGAGAGAGAGAGAGAGAGAGAGAGAGAGAGAGAGAGAGAGAGAGAGAGAGAGAGAGAGAGAGAGAGAGAGAGAGAGAGAGAGAGATAGGGAGAGGAGAGGGAGAGAGACGAGGAGAGAGAGAGAGAGAGAGAGAGAGACTCTGACAGACAATGAGAGAGAGAAAGAGAGAAAGGGAGAGAACTTGGAAATGGTTTAATGTATATCAGCCTTAGGCCACAATACATATCAAGGGACTGGGGTGAACAAGAGGGCGAACTGCTATAACATCAAACAATTTTCAGGTTGCATAATAATACTACAACATAGCATATCAGATATCATATGCTGACACAAGAAATAGACATATAACACTTCTGTTCCGATAATTTCCCATCTCCACATTTGCATATAAGGCATAATATAGACTCTTTAGAACAAACACAGCCTAAGCATACAGTAAAAAAACACACCATAGCAAATAGTAGGCCTAGGTAACTACAACAAATGCTGGATTCGTAAATGTAAAGCCTTTTTCCTTGTGTTGACTGCATGAAATAATGTATCTCGACAGACTGAGTAAGAGAGAGAGAGAGAGAGAGAGAGAGAGAGAGAGAGAGAGAGAGAGAGAGAGAGAGAGAGAGAGAGAGAGAGAGAGAGAGAGAGTAAGTAGTCAGTACCATGGGAGAATATATTTTGCTCCAAGACATCACTCTTCTCTCCCACCTCTACTACTCCTCGGCTAGAATGCCACGGCTTCATCAAAATGCTGTTACGCTCTAAATGGTTGTGGCGGGGGGGGGGGGGGGGGGGGGGGGATTGATTGTCTTTAATTAACCCTTTCGCCGCCAGCCATTTTAGACAAAATGTCCATTAAACTTAACCTTGGAAGAGAACAAAAAACCAAATATCTGCAATAGTGGGACTTCCTCTGTGACATGAATAGCATTAGACCTATCCTTACCTCCCCAAATTAAGAAAATGGGGTCATCTGATAACAGGCCCTGATTTGATGCCTTTTAGTGACATGGGTGTTTAATCATTGTGGTGCTAAAATGCGACATTGGCGGTGAAAGGGTTAAAAGCCACGACAAGCTCCCGGCATAACGTCGTCAGTATAAAAAAAACAGTCGGAGTGTGGCTGCCCACGTGGCAGTGGGGTGATCAAAAACGGTCACACGCGTACTGTTCTCATCCCTAGCGGGTGCGTTTGTGCCAAAATGTTCAAGTGCTGCGACTGCTGTTAGGATGATCTCGTTAAGCCAGGGAACACAACAAATAACACTCCCACCCCAAATGCAAAGACATTCACTGCCTGCCATTTGCTTTGTTTGAAAGTAGACAACACATGGCAGGGTGTTTGGCAATGGATATCTACTTTCAGAGCTGATGTCATTGATTTGTTTCTCTCTCCGTTAAAGTAAGGCATGCACACTCCAAAATTTTTTTATATTGTTCTTCTCTCTCTCTCTCTCTCTGTGTCTCTCTCTCTCTCTCTCTCTGTGGGTTTTTTTCCTCTCTCCCTCTCTCTCTCACTGTCTCTCTCTCTCTATCTCTGTCTCTCTCTCTCCCTCTCTCTCTCTCTCTGCCTCTCTCTCTCTCTCTGTTTTTTTTTTCTCTCTCTCTGTCTCCCCCCCTCTCTCTCTCTCTCTCTCTCTCTCTCTGTGGTTTTTTTTCTCTCTCTCTGTCTCTCTCTCTCTCCCTCTCTCTCTCTCTGCCTCTCTCTCTCACTGTTTTTTTCTCTCTCTCTCTGTCTCCCCCCCCTCTCTCTGGTTTTTTTTCTCTCTCTCTCCCTCTCTCTCTCTCTCTGTCTCTCTCTCTCTCTGTTTTCTCTCTCTCTCTCTGTGTGTCTCTCTCTCTCTCTCTCTCTCTCTCTCTCTCCCTCTCTCTCTCCACCAACCTGATAAGTCACCCCGTTTCTCACGGCTTTGCTCCAAGAAGCCTTCATGGTTTGGGAGTTCAGCCCCCTGCCCACTTTGAATCCGTTGTCTCCTCCCGACGAGGCCTGCTGCTGAGTGTCTCCATCCTCGGGGGGGTTCTGCCTAAGTAAGGCATTCCCTACGCTGCTTTTCCCGCTACCTGTTTTCCCCAGAAGAACTATGCGGAACGTTGTGGTCATCTCTCTGTGCGGGTGAGGGGGGGGAAAGGACGCTTGAAAACAAACAATAAACAAGACAAATGAAAATGTAAAAGGAGGAGGAGTAGGAGAAGAAGGAATAGAAGATAGAAGAAGAAGAAGAAGAAGAAGAAGAAGAAGAAGAAGAAGAAGAAGAAGGAGGAGGAGAATGGTGATGATGAAATGATGATGATGATGATGTGCGCGTTTGAGCGACGAACTATATCGAAAGATCATTAACTTCCGGCTTAGCATGATCGATCGATTTGCTTGCGCAAACGATGGATCCACCGATGACGCTAATATCGATAGATATTTGCGCAAACGGTGGATATCAAAAATAGAGCTTATAAACGTATTCAAATTGTTTTTAAAGATCATCGATGATGATGACAACTTTGTTTTAGCACTTTCGTGGCATAAAAAGTATTAAAAACAAATATTTTAAAAAAAACATGAAAAACAGTTGGTTAAGACTATGCAAACAGCAACCGTATGCGATTGTACTGTCAACAGCCAACTTCATTCTGCTGACGATTTTTGCTACTGTACGTTTTCTTGGTTTATGGACTAGGCCTAAATTAATTATTTTCTCCAAAAAAATTATGATGACGCAGAAAATATATAAAAGCAAAAACAAAAGAGTAAAAACAAAACAGCAACCTTGTATGCGTTGAACAAACCGAAACTAGAGGTCTTAGTACAGAGTGACTGCTGCTGTGACTTCTAGAAGGTGGGGGAATTTTTTGTATAAGTGGGAAAGTCGAGCTATTTTTCCTCCCTTCCACTGATGCCCCACATGGCCGAAAGGCTGCAGAGGGCATAAAACCCTTCTTCTTCTTCTTCTTTGTAGTACGTAGTCACAATCAACACACTGATTATTATGCCACGGAACCGGGGAGGTTCATCTACATATGCAGGAAGAAAGGGCCAGGAGGCCGAAGATTAAAGAAAGAGGAGAGAGGACAGACAAAAGGAAAACGCCTGGCTTGATGGGAATCTGCAGGGGAGGTGGGGGGGGGGGGGGGGGGAGAGAGGAGGGGGGGGGGGGGGGGCTTTTGCTTGTTTTGTTAGACTGATGACCCCTCAGTGGGGCCACCAGCCGCAGCAGGTGCAGCAGGAGGCCGAGGGTGTCCCGGCTTTGAGGAACTTCCAGACTTCGACTGTGAAGCTCTCTGGGGTTCTGGCATTCACTGTTGGCAGGTCGTTCCACTCCTTGATTGTTCGTGGGGGAAAGGAGCTTTGACGGTACCGCGTCCGACACTGGGGGATGAGGAGCTGTTGTGGATGACCCCTAAGTTGCCGCTCTGGCTGGGGTATGACTTTGCTCCTGCTCATATATACTCACCATGCCATTGAGTATTTTATAAAGCATGGTGAGTCTGGTGGCTTAATTGTCGGCGTTGCTGCAGTGGATTCCATCTGAGCCTCTGTAGCATGTCGGTAACGCTGGCTGTCCTATGGTATCTATTTAAGACAAATCTGGCAGCCCTGCGTTGGATTGCTTCCACCTTGTCTATACTCTTCTGAGTGAAGGGGTCCCAGACCGTGCATGCAAACTCAAGGAGAGGTCTGACAAATGCCATGTAGGCTTTCTCTCGCAGTTCAGTGGAGGCTATCTTCAGGTTCCTTCGAAGGAAGCCAAGTGTCTGGCTGGCCTTTGCCGTAATAGTGTTCACTGACATGAACATACCAGGCCAGCTGCCAGTTGCTTGTAGGGTGACACCTTGATACTTGGCTGTTTAGACGGTGTCCAAGGTGTGTCCATGCAGTTGGTATGGGTGGTGCAAGGGCTTCCTGCTGCGGGTGAAAGGCAGAGTCTGGCACTTCCCAGGGTGAAACTGCATGTCCCACTTCTTCTCCCATTCCTCAAGGCGTTGGAGGTCTTTCTGTAAGCAGGCATGGTCCTCCCCTGAGCAGATGAGCCTGTAGACTGTCGTGTTGTCAGCAAAGAGCCTCGCATTTGAAGACAGTTTTTCTGGCAAGTCATTTATGTATACCAGAAATAGGCATGGGCCTAGCACTGATCCCTGTGGCACGCCCGATTTCACACTGATGTAGGCTGACTGGGTGCCCCCAAGAACGACAGCCTGCCGTCGGCCGAGGAGGAAGTCCGCCACCCATCTGTTGACATTGCCCCTTATGCCATACATGTGTAGTTTGTGCAGCAGAAGGCTATGATTGACCTTGTCAAAGTCCATGATTATCATGTCTGTCTGTTTTCCGGATTCCAGAATGAGCTGAGCCTCGCAGCTGCGTTTGGATCTGAAGCCATGCTGCTGAGGGGTCAGGATGTTATTCTGCTCCAGGTGTTTCATTATGGAGCTGACCATGACATGCTCCCTTTTCTCACTCTCCCTTCCACTGTTCCTCTCTCTGACTTGCATCTCTCTCTCTCTCTCTTTCTCTGTATCCCCCTCTCTCTCCCGTCTGTATTTATGTCTGGTGTCTGTGTAGAAGACTGTGTGTGTTCATGCACTCACTTTAATTTGTTGTGTGTCACCCTGCATGTCAGTACGCACATGCACATATCTGTGTATTATGTACTATACAACTATTCACTATTTGTGTGAGCATGCATATGTCATCATTATATGTGTGTGCATATTTTATGCTTGCGCATGAGTATTTCTATTTGTGTGCAAGAAACAATGTTATGGACAGACGCAATTGCATACACGCATGTGCAGACATGTGAGCACTTGCATATGTATGCTCATAAATTGAAATAGAAATAATTTTGTACAAACACACACACCGGCATATACACACACACACCAATGTATATAATGCTCGCACACATACATACACACAGAGCACTCTGTTTGGGGAATAGAAATCAAGTTATCATCTCTCTTCCCATGAGGCGAGCTTCTTGAGTTGAGGTCTTCTGTATGTAAGTATGTATATGTTTTGGATTGTCTTAATGTACCGTTTCATATCTTAGTATGTGCATGACTCTGTGTAGGCATGTATATTTTTGTGTACTGTTATGTATCCGTAGCATGTTCAGTGGAACCATGTTATTACCAAGTACGTTTCATGTAGCGTTTTGTATTTTAGCATGTTTAAAAATGATTAAAATCATATAATTATGTGTTTGCGGATTCTGCATACAAGTATTTTGTTTCAAACTTTTGGGGCATGCTTTCAAGATCACAGATGTGTTTATATGTGCATTGCCGTGAATTGCAGGCGTTGTCACATTTTTATTTCTCTGTCTTTGAGATTGAATTGAGTTGTTCTTGAAGCACACTTTGATCAATGGAGGCTTGAGTATCTTGGGCCGGTGACAAAGGGTGTCATCAGTAAACAAGTGTGCTGTGCAGTGAAGTCCTTTGGGCTGGTCGTTGATATCGAGAAGGAAGAGGAATGGACCAAACATGGACCCTTGGGGGACTCCTGCTGGGTCTGATCTCACTCCACCTACAACTGCATGCCTGGTTTTATTCCAGTAAGTTCTGAATCCACTGGCATGATTGTCTTCTCTGCGATTCCGTAGTGGCAAAGTTTGTAGACGAGGAGGGCATGGCTAACTTTGTCAAAAGCCTCTTAGAAATCCATTACTAAGACATTCTCCTGGTGACCTCTTTCCAGAGCCTCTGACTAAACAGATGAGTTGGGACTCACAAGCGTGGCGTTTTCTGAAGCCATGCTGTTGAGGGCACAGGGTGTTGTTGACCTCTGCATATACCATTACCATGTTCTTGACAATGATGTGCTCAAGGCGCTTGCAGGGGACAGTCAGCGGAGAGATTGGCCTTTAGTCTTCAACGTTGTATTTTTTTTTAATACTGGGGTGATGAATGCCTGCCTCCAGTCAGCCAGGACCACACCAGCGTTAAGGGATGCCTGATAGAGCATTGAGAGGGCCAGTGTTATCTCTGTTGCAGCCTCCTTCATGACAATTGGACTACAACCGAACCCGCTTATAAGAAAACTCGCTTATAATCAAGCCATTTTTCCCCCTGGCCGAACTCCTTCTTTCTTATGTATTATCAAAACTCAGATATAAGAAAAACGCTTTCCTGTCAATAATGAGTGCAGCTGCGACATGCTGCCGTTATGCGCCTAACTAAGAAATAGCTAGGCTCAGCAAGTCTGACTTCGGCTGGAGGAAATCTTTTTGAAAGTCTTCCTAAAAAAAGGCAGGATAATGGACCGGTAAGGCAGAAAGATAGTAGATGACAGTAAAGGGCCAGCCACACGTCCACTAAAATCGTACGGCTATACGATTCGATCACGTGATCTCCAAGATCAAATGTGATTTGCGCATCGAGATCACATGATCGAATTGTATTGTACAGTCATGCAATTTTAGTGGACGTATGGCTGGCCCTTATGCAAAGGGAAAAGACAGAGTCAAAGAGAGTGACAGATTAGATGAAGTTATAACAAGTACATAGCTTCTAGAAGGTGGAAGAACTATTTATACAAAAGACCCCCTCCCCCGTATCCCCACAGGGCATGGGGATTGCAAATTCATCTTTCTTGTCTAGATCACACATACAAGAAAAGACTAATTACTTTTTGCCACATCATACTGAATCATAACTGATTTTGTGAAATTTCACTCTAAAAAATGCTTATAAATGCAACAAATTTATCAATTGGTGCTTTAAAGACCCACTCGCTTGTTATAATCTTATATATCAATAGTTTGTAGTATAAAGGGATATATGTGTGAGATTGCCCGTTGGGTAAGGGATGATAGGAGTGTGGAGTAGATAAAGGAAGGTATGGATAAGGAGGAGGGTGAAGATAGACACGTGCACACCATGCAGGCCAAGAGCATATTAGAGAGGAGCCCAGACAGTAAGGATGGTTCAGCTTCTTTATTTACATAGGTAAGAGGACAGTGCCTGCAAATACACACAAAATACTTGCATCATGGGTATAAATAGGCAACTCAATGATTTTGTTCATAAATTATAGGTTTGGTGCGATGCTCTTGAATGGTAAATCACATGAGGATAGCATGGTTAAACTGATACACACACAAGCCTATAGTGAGCCATAGGTGGGATATTAAACAACATAATTATATTGGTTTTAACCAAAAGCTATGTTAGTTAATATTCATGGACAATTAAGTAACACAAGCGAATCCCAGACAAAACATTGTAACACTTCCACCATTAGATGTTTTGTTACTTAAGGTAGGCCTCACATCAAACTGACATCAGATTCAGTAGAAAACTGGCTACACATAATGTCAGCCTACTGAGAGTTTACACACAGACAGTGGCAAAGAACTCAATCAGTGGCTAGATTAATAATATCAGTGGCAGTATTAATAAAACACAAAATGATAACTAACATATATTCACATAGCTATCCACAGTGACATGGTAAAAGTTATCAGTTCACACAATAGCCAGCATAGGCCTATGTGTGTAGAAGTAAGCACTTGAACATTGGAAAACCAATAATAGGCTTAGCTAGGCCTAACATGCACCAACAGGGGGAGGGAGAGAGAGAGAGAGAGAGAGAGAGAGAGAGAGAGAGAGAGAGAGAGAGAGAGAGAGAGAGAGAGAGAGAGAGAGAGAGAGAGAGAGAGAGAGAGAGAGAGAGAGACACTTGACACTTGAAAACTTTATTACGCAAGGATTGAGATTTTAGGCCAGGCCTATTCTTACAATCTGTCCTTGAGACAGAAACAAGCTGTATACAAAACAATAAGGCAAACAGATAATAATAATATGAACATGCATGATGATACAAAACATCAAAGTGAACAAATTTAGAGATAAATGATATAAACAATAACTAGAGAGAGAGAGAGAGAGAGAGAGAGAGAGAGAGAGAGAGAGAGAGAGAGAGAGAGAGAGAGAGAGAGAGAGATGAGCCAACAATTAAATGTAAATCCTAATCAAGTGTCATAGTGATGACAGTAGTAGTAGTAGTAGTAGTAGTAGTAGTAGTAGTAGTAGTAGGGACAAGATAAGCTGTTAAGCTTTTGATATAGCCCCATCGTATACATCAATTATATTTATAACAAACATTTGGTCAAGGTATATTACAGTAAATTTTTCTAATAAAAAAATCAATTATCAAAGCCTCTAACAAGTAACATATTTTAATTTTTTGAAAATCATCCAATCGATTTTGGAATGTGTATAATATATATAGTAGTGGCGCATTTTATATTATGAGGGGTGCCTGCCAGAACAGTCTATCTCAAGACGAATAAAGAGCACAGATGGGCAGTTCTGGCATTCACCCCTTAATAGTTAACCCATTTCATAAGTTAGCAACGCGGATGATGACACAATTTTTCCTTATATTAGTATGAAATCTTCTAATAAAAACTTTACCATAAGCATTCCTGGTGAAATTGAATTGAGGAGAATCCAAAAACTTTTTCAAAGACAAGTCAACATAACCATTGAATATTTATTAGGCCTCAATGAGATCCCCACTAATTCTTCTTCCTTTGAGTGAAATATTTTTTCAATATTTAAGCCTACTATAATAATCCATATCGGGACCCTCATACAGCCAAAACGACCGGCAAGATTGAGAGGGTCCAGCGCAGCGCAGCTAGATGGGTCATAAATCGCCACCGCCAAACATCCAGCGTGGACAACATGCTGACCCAGCTGCAGTGGCCTCCACTCAAAGACAGGCGACGCTCCGCTAGGCTGGCCACCTTCTTCAAGTTCCACCATGGAGAGGTGGTCATGGGGTATAATTTTGCTATCCATTTGTAATAACTGAAACCAATATCTTACAGTGGCCACATATGAATTTACATACAATGGATATCTGGCAAGATCTCTGTACACCATTTTATTTGGTGTTCTTCCATAAACGCTTAAATGCAATAATATGAATTATTTCTAAATGTTCCAATTTGTTCAAACCCCAAATCTCAGAAGAATACAACAATATTGGTTTAATTTTGGAGTCAAAGATTTTTTTTAAAAAGTAGATGCTGTCAATTCCTTACACTCCATGAGAGAGAGAGAGAGAGAGAGAGAGAGAGAGAGAGAGAGAGAGAGAGAGAGAGAGAGAGAGGAGCCAACAATGAAACGTAAATCCTAATCAAGTGTCATAGTGATGATGCGGTTACACAGAAGCCTTGCCCGCACTCCGTAAAACATACAGGCATTGTGTATTGGTCAAGGTGTATTACAGCAAATTTTCCTAATAAAAAAAAGCAATTGTCAAAGCCTCTAAACATATTTAAATATTTTTGAAAATCATCCAAGCAATTTTTGAACGTGTTAATATTAGGTGCGCATTTTATATTAATAGTTAACCCATTTCATAAGTTAGCATCGCGGATGATGACACAATTTTTCCTTATATTAGTATTAAATCTTTTAACAAAAACTTTACCATAAGCATTCCTGGTCAAAAACTTTTTCAAAACAAGTCAATGTGACCATTGAATATTTATTAGGCCTCAATGAGATCACCCCTAATTCTTCTTTGAGTGAAAAAAGATTTCACTATTTAACCCTACTATAATAATCCATATTCTTGCACTCCTTAACAAGATTTGTTGCTCTGCGTAGCACTTCTTCAATTGCTGACAACTGGTATTTATACTTTGGGAACCATACAATGTTTCCATATTATAAATGTGGTCTTACCAATGCACTGTACAATTTGATGAATATATCCCGATCAAAGTTGACAAAGGTTCTTTTAATTACATCAATCATCTTATTAGCAGTGTTAACCCTTTCGTCGCCACTGTCAACTCTTGGCACCACACTGATTTAACACCAGTGACCTTATGTTCTTTATTTTGGGAGGTAAGGATAGGCCCTATTTTATGCACACTGCAGAGGAATCCCCAATATTGCAGACATATTTTTTTGTCTACCCGGGTAAGTTTAATGGTAAATTTTGGCTGAGGAATGGGTAGCGTTGAAAGGGTTAATACAATTCTGAATATGTTGGTCAAAAGACAAATCCTTATCAAAAGTTACTCCTGTCTTTTTCATTATACATTTTGTTACTGGACATGCCACATTGTCATTTATCATTAGTATAATCAACACTTGGATTTCTTTTACTAACATGCATTACCTTACATTTACTTGTGTTGAAATAAAGATTCCATTTGTCTGTCCACTCTTGCAAATTATCTAAGTCTGTTTGTAGTAAGTTACTGTTACATAATTTATTATAAACAGGGGTGCTAGCGCCAAAGGGTCCCCAAATCTGAAACTAGGAATTCCCTAAACCGAAAACCTGAAACCAATCTAGACGTCTAGTTCCAATTTCCTGAAAACCGGAACATTTTTTTCAGCCGAGAAATCCTTCCACCCGGATTTTCAGCTAACGTCAGCAGTTTTGTTGAGCCGGGGGGGGGGGGGGGGGGGGGGGGGGGGGGGGGGGGGGGGGGGTTCATAACGGAGGATACATTCTTCCACCCGGTTTTTCAGCGAATAGCATCGGAAATTTTGTTGAGCGGGGGGAGAGACAAGTACTCCTATTTATTCAAACTTTTTCTTTGTCTTTGTCTCATCGCCGAATCTTCGGCCACAAACTGTTTCACGTACTATTGCTTTTTTTTTACATGTTGGTTTCGCCAACTAAATACATGTGTTCTCGGCGGACGCCATCTTGGAAATTACAACGGCGGAAGAGCAAAAGGCGCGAAATGAAGATTGTGCCGTATAAACATAATTTTGAATCGGTTTGCTACTTCGGCCAATACATGTACGATGTTTGTAATCGTCACATGTTTCTCCGATGCCGGAATTTTTGTTCCAAACTAACTCAAAAAACGGAGATTTAATTTTTTAGTCATCTCAAAACCGGAGATTGAATTTTTTAGTAATCTCAAAACCGGAATTCCGGCACATGCCGGAAAATTAGCACCCCTGTATAAACTTTGGTACCGTCAGCAAACATTTTGCATGATGAATGTACACAATCGGGTAGGTCATTAATTATTTTAAAAAATGGTAAACAAAGTGGGACCTAGGATGCTCCCCTGGGGGGATTCCACTTTTGCTTCAGCTGAATACTTATCTCCAAATCTAACTTTTTGAGTTCGTCCAGATAAAAAGTCTTTAAAACATAAAGAAAATCTTTTTTTCTGGCATGCACATACAACACACATATAAACATAGAAATAATAAGATGTGCATAATATACAGTAAATACATCATACGAATTAAATTACAATACAATATAAAACACTTGGAAGTACACACACACACACACATTGCCGAAAGGCCGCAGAGGGCGTAAAACCCTATTTCGTCGACATACACACACACCACCCTGTCCCCTTCCCCACACATTTTTTTTTAATAAATCTCCACCATTAACCACGCCTCTCCCCCATCACAAACACACATAGAGATAAACAAACTATTTTAATAGAAGAAATAATAGGACAACAGGCAGAAAAATATGAATATGGATAATATGAATAGATATCACAAACTGTACTAAATCAAATACAAATCATTTGAAATACTGTATGTTAAAATTCAACATTACACTGACAATGTGGCATTATTATGGCATTTCACCCCCAAAAGTGCTCAGTGCTCCACATGACAAAACGCAGGAACACCCTGGAGAAGGCCTATTCCCTTCATGGACACCAACTCCAGAGCGTGCCCAACGCTAAGTATCTGGGTGTCACGATTTCATCTGACCTCAAATGGGATGGTGTTAACCGCCGTTTTGTCCAAATTCCGCCGTTTTGTCTATAGACAAAATGGCAGGGTTAGATCCGCCGTTTTGTCCAAATTTTCTATTATGATTTGGACAAAACGGCGGTTCAACAATCCGACCGGCGGTCTATAGACAAAACGGCGCCCGATTTTTAACCGCCGTTTTGTCCAAACGAAAGTTGGAGTTATAAAAACTCTTTCTTGACAAGTTTTCATTTTTTAAAAATCTTTGTTGAATAAAATGAATAACAAGCTGACCACTGACACTGGTCACTTTGGCCTAATGTTACCGTTTGAATGCTAATTAGTGTATTAGGAGATCATATGAACAATTGTTGATGTGGTTGACCAGTGGTCAGTGTCACTGACTAGTGGTCACTTTGGCCTATTTTCACTGTTTGACCGCAAATTAGAGTATTAGGAGTTCAAATGAACAATTTTTTATGTGGTTGACCAGTGGTCAGTGTCACTGACCAATGGTCACTTTGGCCTATTTTTACTGTTTGACTGCAAATTAGTGAATTAGGAGTTCAAATTAACAAATTTTGATGTCGTTGACCAGTGGTCACTTTGGCCTATTTTTTATGTGGTTGATCATTGGTCAGTGTCACTGACCACTGGTCAACCACATCAAACCTTGTTCATTTGAACTCCTAATACACTAATTTGCAGTCAAACAGTGAAAATAGGCCAATATGACCACTGGTCAGTGACACTGACCACTGGTAAACAACATCAAAATTTGTTCATATGATCTCCTAATACACTAATTAGCATTCAAACGGTAAAATTAGGCCAAAGTGACCAGTGTCAGTGGTCAGCTTGTTATTCATTTTATTTAACAAAGATTAAAAAAGGAATGAGTTTTTATAACTCCAACTTTCATTTGGACAAAACGGCGGTTCAAAATCGGGGGCGCCGTTTTGTCTATAGACAAAACGGCGGATTGTTGAACCGCAGTTTTGTCCAAATCATAATAGAAAATTTGGAAAAAACGGTGGATCTAACCCCGCCGAACGGCGGAATTTGGACAAAACGGCGGTTAACAATACCCATGTCAACAATGTGATTAGCAAAGCCAACAAAACCCTTGGTTTTCTGAGGAGAGTACTGAAGAAGAACAACAAGAAGATCAGGGCACAGACATACAAAGCAATGGTCCGCCCCATCTTGGAGTATGCAAGCCCCGTCTGGGACCCCCACAACAAAGGCAGCATTGAAGCTATTGAAAAGGTCAAGAACCGTGCTGCAAGATGGGTGGCCTGCGATTACCGCAATACAACCAGAACCACAGAGCTCCTGAAAAAACTGAAATGGCCCCTTCTTCAAACCCGCCGAACTGAAATCCGACTGACCACCTTCTATAAGTTCCACACAGGCCTTCTCACAATCAACTCCAAACATCTCCCTACAAACACTCTACAAAAGAAAAGTCTCCGCCAGTCACACTCTGCCGCCTATGACATTCCCAGCCGTAGAACCCAGTACCGTAAAACCACATTATTTCCTCACACTATCCCGCAATGGAACAGCCTTCCTCAGCAAGTTGCCACCACCCCGACATTGGAGGCATTCAAAACAGCCCTCCATAAACACCTCCACTAAACCACCCTGCCTCAGTCACCTCCCCCTCCCCCCCCCCCCATGTCCCAACCACACATTAAACTAGGGTATATGGGGCCATAGATCAAAGTAGTGGTAAATGAAAGGCAGGAGCTGTGCCGGTCGGGGTTCGACCCCGGGGGCCGCTACGGTAGCCGGATTGGTCTTGCCTACATACTGTGAAAGGTCTTGGTCCTCCTCTGCATGCAACATGTGCGACCTACTGGCACACATGTCCCCTACTCCTTTGCATGCATCATGTGGGGCCCAAGTAACGGTCGTGCATGACACACTCTGCATGCATCATGCGGGGCCCGGGTGTCTCTGGCTAGACCAGGGCATCAAACGGTCGTGTAAGACTTTTAACTCGTCTTTCCCTCTCAGCACCTCACACCTTCTTCAATATCTGACTAATGTTCTTAAAATGTTAAATTTATTATAATTTTTATTTTAAAAAATTGGTTAAACACAGCAAACGGAGTACCTTACCAAAAAATACTTAAATTATTCCTGAGCACATTGGCTCTATATCTTCTCCCCATACTATCTCATCAGCTGACTTTCTACCCTATCTTTGCTGAACTTATTTTTTTTCTTTTTTTTTTTTCCTTTTCGTACTACCCCCTAAAGTGCAGCAGAATCTTCAACGTGATGAAGTTGGCTGCCTATGGCGAAGAAGAAGAAGACAACTTGCAATCGCAATGTTGTCATACAAAATAATAAGCATTGAACTTTAGATCAGCAGATCTACACAAATGACTTGCCGCAAACAGCCCTAGTGATAAAGAGTCCACTAGATCAAAACCATCTCCTCTCTTGGCCGCATAGAAATTAGCGAATGCTGTCATAAACAACACAGGATATTAAAAAAACATGATTAAATGAAATGGTAGCAACAACATTGATAATATTTACTTACAGCCCATTTTGGTGTTAAAGGCCAACAATTGAAAACGCCGTTTACAGCAGACATGTCCTTTCTCTATCTATGCCCACAGGTTGGAAAAAGAAAGAGCTTTTCGATGCGGTGGTTTGCTCCCCTCTTGTCGGTTGAGATGCAACGGGTAACTGAAATCGTCAAGAAGTACATGGTATTAGAAGAGTTAACTTTCAGACTTAGAAATATATTACTAAAATTGTAAAAACATGAAAGATTTATACATTCAGTATATTATTAATTCTGTCTTCTGCTCAACTGTTCTTGCACTTTTGATGATATATGTTTTGATTGTTCATGTTTTCCTTTATGCTTGATCATTGATTTCTGGTTGTTGTTGTTGTTTATGCTTTGTAACACAAAAGAGAACCTTCACCTAAAACATTTTTTAAAACAAATTGCAGACATTTACAACAAGAAAACATTAAAAGGAATACCTAAGATTCAAGTAGGAGGTGTGACCATCAAGTAGGAGGTGTGACCATGCCGTAGACATGTCCTTGTTCCACAATCAGGGTCAATGGTCAAGGTCAGCAAGACAGGGGTCCCTTCACCAACCTTCATAAAATCATAAACAAAATGGAGGAAAAAACATATACATTAAAAATCACATAATTGTTACATATATACATGCACAATGCAGCACCAAACGTATATAAAACCAACCATGCGCAATTCATATACACCACATACTGGACAGCGGGTGTCCACTCAACACCGAGTAAGGTCCCACACCTAGATGCCAGTCCACAGTGAAATAGGAAGATGCTGCAGCTGGCTTGCTGGGAGGTGTTCATGGACATTGGTTAATGGATCAGTTAAATTATGCATCTCAGTAGTAATGCTGCAGACACACTTTGTAAGCCTAATTGGCATTTTTAACCACTACCACATGAAAGGAAACATTATGTAAGTTAAAAGGATAAAACAGAACGTAAAAAGAAAGACAACCATGTGAATGAGTTATGGGTGGGGGGGGTGAAGTGCTAAAGGCTAGGGGAAGGAGGGTAGTGTGTTGGGGGGGGGGGGGGGTTGCCCAAAGAAGTTGATATTTTGAATGTAAAAGATTCTATGAAGCCATTGAAGGCCTCTTGTGGGGGGGGGGATAAGCTAAAGCAATGGCATGAAAAAATTGTCCCTTTTTTTCTCACCTTTCATTTTAATTTTAAGCAAAAGCAATACCAGTTTTTGTTCTTTTACAGAGGGGTCTTATAAGGGAGGTAATTTTAATACTTACAAAGAAGGGCAATGTCTTAGAAGCAGGTCTTATGGTAGAGGGAGTCTTAGAATGGGAGGTCTTATCAGGGAGGTTCCACTCGAGGGGTGAATGCCAGAACTGCCTATCTGTGTTATTTATTCCTTTTGAGATAGAACGTTCTGGCAGGCACCCCTCGCGTGACTGTACCCTCAAATTCCAACAGATAACAACAAAGACAAACACTATTAAGTACATTTCCCCCCCAAGGACCATTCCTGTGTGGAATTCCCTTCCAGTTGCGGCAGCTGAGGCTCCCTCCTTGGTATCATTCAAGAGGGAGCTCAACAAAATTTCATTCTAAAAATCAAGGTAGGGTTAGGGGCCATAAATCAAAACAGTGGAAAATGAAGGTACTAGTTTGATAAGATGGTGTGGCCTAGAACGATTGAAGATTAAAGATTGCTCACTGTTATCCTGCCTAAAAGAGGGGAAACACGGGACACAGTACCCTTAGCCACATCGCTGCAGTACTTGGGATTAAAGGAGACGAACAGGCGACGTTTAGCCCTTCTGAAGGACTTGGTACGAGCCAGATAAGAACGAAGAGCCCTAACGGGGCAGAGGAAGATATCACGATCATCAGGACCCAGAACGGAGCGAAGACTCGAAAAAGAGACTAAGGGAGAGGAAACATAACCAGACTGGTTCTTTGCACGGAACTCCGGGAGAAAAGAAAGGGAGACAGACGAGAAGTCCTCCTCGAACTGGACGTCCTTGGTGAGACCACTGAGAGCATGCAAACCACTGATGCGACGGGCAGTGGCGAAAGAAATGAGAAAAAACTGTCTTGAGAGTCAGAAGCTTAAGAGACAACGACTCCAGGGGTTCAAATTTGACCCAGAGAAAAGCCAGAACCAAAAAGATGTCCCACTGAGGACACTGGACCGTTCTGGACGGGGCTTGGAGGCGCACAGCGTCCAGGAAGTGAGAAACTGGCAAAGCCGAGAGATTCCCCGTAAACTAGATCGTGCTAATCAAGACCGCCCTATAACCTGACAAGGTTTGAGAGGAAGAGTTCCTAGTTCTAAGCAAGTGAGAGAGGAACTCCACGAACTGAACCGTTGAGGGACGAAGCGGGTCAAACTTTCTCTCCTGACAAAACGCAAACCAGGTGGCCCAGCGAAGATCATACAGATCGTTTGTAGACTTACGCCGAGAGGCGACCAACAGATCCACGGTGCGCGTGGAAAAACCCCTGAGAGCAAAGGCCTAGTCGGACAGCCGCCATGCGACCAGGTTTAGCCTTGAAGGGCAAGGGTGTCCGACCCCGCTTCTTGACTGAAGAAGAGTGGCGGGAGTGAGATTGAGCGGAAGAGGACCGTCTTGCGCCATGTCGAGGAGCTCTGGGAACCAATGGCTCGTGGGCCACATTGGTGTGACGAGAATCAAGTCCGGGTGCTCCCGGAGGACTTCTTCAACACCCGGGGGATTAGTGCCATCAGAGGGGAGGAATACAACGGCATGCACTTCAGAGAGAAGTGCGAGACAGTGGTGGCGTACAGCTTAGCGGTACGGTAGCACCTAAGGCCATGGAACTCATACTGAAGAAGACAAACTCCGATCGAGTCACCTAGAGCAGCCAAGGCCTGATACATTACGGACTATGAGTGGCCGGACCGGGCCACTACACACTGCTACGCCCTTTCGAACTGGAAAATATCGATCGAAGGGGCGAGTCTGGGTCAGAAAACAAACTGGACAAGACTAGTTCAGAATGTCGGGCAAGCAAAGGACCGATGGCGGGATAGAGACAGCTAGTACTAGGATGAGAATCCGCAAAAGCAGCAGATTCAGCCTCTGAACTAGCAAACTGAGAAGCCACGGTACGAATGTGCGACTGCACTTCGTAACCAACTCTACATGCTAAGACCGACGAAAGGGACCCCCGTTGACTGGGTGAAAAACCAGCGGAGACAATTCGATCGGTAGGGAGGTAAAATAAAAATAAAAAAAAAAAAAAAAAACTGCCTATGAAGAAGGAACAGACAGCAACAGCAACATAGTTGCTATCGCATGACGTCAAATCGAACCAGATGACGCGGAAAAGTCCCCACCGAAAAGGAAAACATGTAGACAAAAAGCGAAACAGTGTGCAAACGTGACGATGACACACCTCGACCTAAACCATAAAAAACGGTCGGAACGAGACGCCGAAGACCAAAAAAAAAAAGGGGGGGGGGCCTGAAGGAAGGCAAAAATCACCCCGTCGAACAACTTTAGGTTGAAAGCTGTGCCGTTCGGTGATCTGACGGCTGAGAAGGGAAGATCATGCTAGCCGGACAGTTAAAGCCAGATCGGGACGGAACCAGTCCGAAACAGGATGACTGGAACGGCCGAACGAGTCAACAGGTTGAACAACTCATGGTTGAAACCGTGAAAGAAGGAGTGCGCACTCTGACTTCTCTCTGCAAGGGCCTATGTATACCCAGGCCAGAGGAAGGAGCTCCGAAATCGACCCCATCAGACTAAGAAAAACGAGGGGACAGCGAAGTGTGACCGCCTTCGTTACTGAGAGGTCGGACACCACCTGTGTCCTCCGAGGCTGAGACTGTGAACAGAGTATCCAAGTGACGTCAGGATAACCGTGGAAAAAACCCATTTCAACGGTACTGACTTGGAAACGGTAGAGAACAGAAGAACAAAAAACCCTTTAAACGGCCTAAGAGATCGCCGGCCAATTAGAGTCAGAATGGGCCGAAAACGGTCGGAAATTTTTGATAAAACCGGTTGACAGGACCGGTTGAAAAAGTCGGGAATAGAAAACCCGGACTGGGATCGTTCACTCGCGCCCGCGCCCTTCAAGAGAAGGTCCTCCACTTCCTCTGGAGGATCTCCAACGGACAGGATCGCCGTTTCTTGGAAGGCTCGGCCTCCTGTTGCCACGAGAAGACTGGGAAGGGGGGCCTCAAGGCCTTGAACTGGGGAGGAGGCCTAGAGGAGTATCCCACACTCTTAGAGCGGGACGGGAAGTACCCCGGACGAAATGGTTGGGACGGGGCTGGTTCAACAGGGCCCGATAGATAGCCTTCTGGCTATCAGCTGACTTCCTCTTTGAAGAGGACTCGAGAACTGGGGGAACCGATTCTTCCCCGAACAAGCCCGACTCCGGAAGGGGAAGAGAGCGCAAAACGCTCCTTTTCCCTGGACGAAAGAGACCTGTTCTGCGCCAGAAAAGAATCCCGGGCCAAGGCACAGGTTTGAACCTTCAAACCAGCCGTGACATCAGAGAGGCTCTGTAGCACATTGCCCAAAAGGGCTAGAGAGACTCCAACGGAAGCTTCATCCACCTGATCAAAGAACTGAAAAACCGCCGGTGAATCAGAGGCTGATTTGCCTAGAGACTCCGCCAAGGTTTGCACGAGAGAGGTGGCCATGCCACAAGCCCTGAGAGAACCAGACAGAGATTCCTCGAGAGACTTGAAGGCCGAAGGCTTGAACGTGACGGGAGGAACAGCAGCAGGACCCCAAGGACTCCACCTCCTCAGAAGAAGGTTTGGAGACGGAGGGGAGGGGCAGGTATTCCGTCGGTAGGGGGACGAAAGGTCTGAATCCAGGTACCAAAAAGGAACCGAACTGAGACGAGGCCGGCTGAGAACGCCCCAGATTAGCCTCAGCAATCTGTTTCAACGAAAGGACCTTGCCGGTCCTCAACGTGAACTCCGCTTTAACCACCAAATCCTCCGGGAAGGAGGGGGCTTGGAGAGTCAAGGAGCTCTTGGCCTGCAGAAGAGAGCCAACCGCGTGATCAGTGGCGGACTCCTGATGGGAGGAACGCACAGGTACCACGTAAGGGCACGATCGAGACAAAATCTTGAGAAGATTCTGAACCGAGGACTCAGTGAGAGAGTGAGGGACCTCCGACTGAGGGTCCAGTTCCATGTCTGACTCAAAGTCGGACTGAAACTCAGAGAATTCCCTGGAGGGGTCTGGCCGTTGAAGCTTCTGATAAGGGCGGCCCAAGAGTCAAACACCACCGGAGGCCATGCCTGGCAGAGGGCTCTGCCGGTAGGGAGTGAGAGGATCACTGAACACCGGCCGGAACCGGGAGAACGTGGCGTCCTCCGTGCGAGCGGGACATTCCCGGTTGACCCAAACCGGAGGAACGAACCGGAAATTCATCATCGGAATTTTCCGGTTCTAGGCGAACCCTTTCCCGGTATGTCCGCGTTGGCCAAGCAACCGGGAGACAACCGGATGATTACCGGGTAAACACCGGGAGAACCGGAGGAAACGGTCTCGCAACCGGGAAAGGCAAATAACCGGTTGCGGTGGGAAAGCCAAGAGGCTCCAACCGTGCCATCCCCCGGTATGTCCGCGTTGGCCAAGCAACCGGGAGACAACCGGGAGAAACCGGATGAATACCGGGTGAAACCGGGTAAGCACCGGGAGAACCGGAGGAAACCGTCTCACAACCGTGAGAAGCGAATTTCCGGTTGCGGTGGGACTGCCAAGAGGCCCCAACCGCGCCAGTGCCAGGATCACTGGAGAGCCATCCCCCGGGAGGGGGGTATGGACTCTTATCGGTATTGAAGGTGCCCCGCACCGACCGATTTGACTGTCCTGGTAACCTCTCCCTCGAACTGAGTGGAGGATTTGAGCCCGGACTCAGGAAAGGGAACAGGCCGTTCCCGATCCTGGAGGTACCTCCCAGGTACCACCGGATGATTGCCTGACAGACTGGCCAGTCTGGTGACAGAGGAGTCACCTCTGTCACTAGGCAAGCTCCCCGGAGGGGAGCCTCTCTGTTCCGTAAACATCAAGCCCACAGGACGGAAACCAGAGGTGGAAAGGGATTGCCTATCCCTGTTGAGGTCGACGCTGGCCTTAGCGGACAAGGGCCTCCTGGAGGCAAGCCTGTGAACAGAAGAAGGAGAGAGGGCTGCGCCAGTGACAGTCTCACGTTAGAAGAGACAACTGGCGGAACCCTCTCTGGCCTAAACATAGAACCGAAAAAGGAGGAAGATTCTGTCGATGCGAAAGGGAGAACCCTGAAACCCGAAGAGTCCAAGTGACGTAGTACAAAGCCTGCGAGTCCAACGGAAAAGGAGAAGGAGCAGAAACCTCCGAAGGGAGAGAAACTGGAATGGGCTCCGAAACCGGTTAGGCCGGTGTAACCGAAACGGACTGTGACTGGACGTTAGACGTAGGATTTGTGAGGGGATTAGACGAAAACTTCTTGAGAAGATTAAGAGAACCTGCCCAAAGGGTCCCTAGTGAGAGAAGAAGAGTCAACTGACTTGGAAAACAGAAAAACAACCGAAGAGAAACTGCTTTCCCCGAAGTGGAAACCGA
>JAGGCT020004120.1:31931-65044 GCA_017654935.2 Phymorhynchus buccinoides
CTGGTAGAAGACAGCAAGCAAGGGGAAAAGGCAGAGTCAAAGAGAGTGACAGATTAGAAGAAGTTACAAGCACAGAAATTCCAGAAGGTGGGGGAACTATTTATGCGAAAGACAGCCCCCCTGGTATCCCCATGGGGGAGGCCAAATATTTATAATCTGCTACACTACTGCATTAGCTAATGTCAAGCCACTCGGTCGGGTGACAGGAATTCAATCGAATCTACAATGCAGCCTACAGTCAAACATACATGGTGGACTGTACATTGCAGCCTACAGTCGAAACATTACTGTGCTGCCTACAGTCGAATATACCATGCGGCCTACATTCGAATGTGCAGTGCCGCCTACGGTCGAATATACAATGCAGCCTACAGTCAAATATACCATGTAGCCTACAGTCGAATATACGGTGCAGCCTACAGTCGAATATACGGTGCAGCCTACAGTCGAATCTACAATGCAGCCTACAGTCGAGTTTACAATGCAGCCTACAGTCGAATTTACAGATATGTACAGTGCAGCCTACAGTCAAACAATTACATTGCAGCGTACAGTCGAATGTAAATTGCAGCCTACAGTCGAACAATTACATTGCAGCCTACAGCGAATGTACAATGCAGCCTACAGTCGAAAAATTACATTGCAGCCTACAGTCGAATGTACAGTGCAGCCTACAGTCGCAAAATTACATTGCAGCCTACAGTCGAATCTGTAATGCATATTTAAGTCGAGCAATGGTATTGTAGCCTTCAAAAACTGATGTGATGTGATGACCAAAATACGTGTGTGTGTGTGTGTGTGTGTGTGTGTGTGTGTGTGTGTGTGTGTGTGTGTGTGTGTGTGTGTGTGTGTGTGTCTTTATTTCTCAATCTCTGTCGAAGTCTGTCTGTCCCTGTCTCTCTTGCGTCCTCTCTCCCTTTCTGCTTGTTCAGAAATCAATAAGAGTGCATAAGCATTTGTTGCACATACACGCGTACGCGCGCACGCATACGTGTCCAAACACACACACACACACACACACACACACACACACACACACACACACACACACACACACACACACACACACACACACACACACAGAATGGACCAACGATTGTGACACCAGAGGCAAAACTGTAGCAAGGTAAGGCAAGGCAAGGCAAGACATTTATTTCATACCCCATTTGGGCACAGAAATATAAAAACATACACACATAAATAAATTTCCAAGAATCAACCCAAGAGTGATGTCCAAAATCATTTCAAAGAAAACCCATACCATAATATTACAAATAATGTAATGTATTACTAAATTAAAAACAAAATGGGAAAAAGACATGATTAATAGCATTTATCTGAAAGAACCGTTAACAACTGTAATGAAGTGCTTTAGTTTGAGTAATATGTTCTTATTTTTTGTAGAGAACAAAGCTTTGAATTTATAAGCATTAGGGCGAGTAAAACAATACTTAGGGAGGTACCTTCTCCTGTCAGTGTCAAAGAAAGGACAAACAGACAAAGCAGAGCGGGCTTGTGGCATAGGGTGTGAAGCCCGCAATGTCAAAGGCCTGCTAAGCCAGACTACATCAAGCCTACATCTATCGGGCTTGTGGCATAGTGGGTTGTTCAATTATACATCTGTATCGCTAAAAAAAAAATCGGGACTTTCCTGGAGTTGCACTGCCTCCGGGCATTGCCTCCAGGATCGTTCCCACCATCTTTATATCTACTAATGTCCCATATGTATCTATTTCAGACCGGAGGACGTTAAACAGATTTTCACATAGTGGGTCTGCGGCATAGCAGGCCCGTGGCTTAGGGGTATGGTCCCATCTGCTTACACACATGTGCCTATGTCACTGTCTGTTTCTCCCTCCCCCCTCTCTCTCTCTCTCTCTCTCTCTCTCTCTCTCTCTCTCTCTCTCTCTAGGCCTTAGGCCTGGCCTAAAATCTCAATACTTAGATTCAAGTGTCAAGCGCCTCTCTTGTTCTGTCTCATTGTCCTTCTCTGTCTCTCTTAATATTTATCTCCCTCCCTGTCTGTGCCTGTGTAGAAAACTGAAGAATGTCTATGTCCACGCACACACATCTTGTGTATGTCACTCTGCATTGGTGCAGGTTTGTGTGTGTGTATCTGTTTGTCTGTCCCGTGGGTCTCTGTCTCTGCGTGTTTGCACTGATGTCTATGTTCGTCCGCCTTCTGATTCTCGTGGCAGGGCTGAATGTACAAATGCGTTTATAGTTATTTATACCGGCCTGCATAAATAAACTGTCATTCATTCGTCCGTTCTTTTGTTCTCTCGCGCAGTGTCCATGGTGTCTGTCAGTCTCTCGTTCTAACTCTGACTCACTGTCTCCTTGTCTCTTTCTGGGTGTTTATTTCTAACACACATGCACACAAACACACACAAGCACACTCGCGTTCACAAACACAACGGCGCACACACGTGCACACACACAAAGGCGCACGAAGGTGCATGAATACACACAGATGGATACAGACATACACACAAAGACTGAGACAGACAAACAGATGCACACACACAGAGTGACACACAACAAAATTTACACGACATACACACTCTTTTACACAGACATAACACAGACAGGAGTGAGAGAGAGAGAGAGAGAGAGAGAGAGAGAGAGAGAGAGAGAGAGAGAGAGAGAGAGAGAGAGAGAGAGAGAGAGAGAGAGAGAGAGAGAGAGAGAGAGAGAGAGGGGGGGGGGGAGGGATGGGGGGGGGGGTCAGACAAGACAGACAGAGAGGCAGCAGACAGATGATGGAGGATGGGAGAGAATGAGAGACAGACACAGAGATGGACAAGGAAACATTGCAAGAGAGAGAAGGAGAGACAGAAACAAAAAGTGACACAAGCAGACAGGGAGAGAGAGAGAGAGAGAGAGAGAGAGAGAGAGAGAGAGAGAGAGAGAGAGAGAGAGAGAGAGAGAGAGAGAGAGAGAGAGAGAGAGAGAGAGAGAGAGAGAGAGAGAGAGAGAGAGAGAGAGAGAGAGAGAGAGAGAGAGAGAGAGAGAGAGGAGAGAGAGAGAGAGAGAGAGAGAGAGAGAGCGCGCTGGAGGGGACAAACTCGAACTTGAAATTTGAAAATTGTAATGAAAATATGCATGTTTTTCACCATGTTCTCAACAAAAAGAACTTGTAACAATCAATTACAAAGCAATCAAATATTACAGTAAATCACATTTATATAATACAACTGTTCATAGAACAAGGGCATGCATACAAACAGCAGCCTTCCACACACTAAACACACACGCATACATAAAAGAAAGAAGACAAACAAACAAACAAAAAAGGAAATGAGCAGCAGACTTATTCCTAGTGCAACAAGCACAAATAATGCATGATACAAGCAGCATGATAGCCCTATAATACCGCTTTACACTCATACCACACGTCAATGATAGGATTAAGGATGAAAATCTATGAGAGAGAGAGAGAGAGAGAGAGAGAGAGAGAGAGAGAGAGAGAGAGAGAGAGAGAGAGAGAGAGAGAGAGAGAGAGAGAGAGAGAGAGAGAGAGAGAGAGAGAGAGAGAGAGAGACAGAGAGATAGACAATGACAGAGATAAACACACATACACGCACGCTCACACACACACGCGCACGCGCATACACAGTTCAATTTCAATTTAATAATAATCCTTTGACCCCTCTTGGGGGCATGGAGGATAAACAGAATATAAAACAAGTGGCCACAAGCAAAAAATATAACTCGTCAAACAAACTAAGCTGCAATCTATTGTCAAACAACTTTTCCTGATCTTATAAATTTAGCAATTTTCAATTGGAATTTTGGCTTGGACATAAACTGACAAAAGTAAAAAAAACTGATTTCTTATCAGTAAGTAAAAAAATGATTTCTTATCAGTAAGTAAAAAACTGATTATATAATACCTCGGCAAAATATCTCGATGCTCTTCAAAATATGCACATTCAATTACAAAATGAGATTCATCACCAATAACACCCATATCACATTTGTCACACACACACACACACACACACACACACACACACACACACACACACACACACACACACACACACACACACCTAGTGTCAAGCCTAATCAGAAAAGAACAGAACCTCAGTACTCAGGAGCCTCGTTTTCGTTCAGCTCATTAACTGTGCGCATATCCTCCAATAAACGTCTCAGAGGCCTGAAGCTGAAGGACACATTAAGAAAAGCTGCGAGGGTTTCCTGTCAGAAAAGCGCATCACAAAAGGAACAAAGAATGCAGATATGCTATTCTGGCAGGAAACCCTCGCGGCTTTTCTTAGTGAATCTGTCAGAACCTGGGGGAATGAAAGAGACTGGTCGTGAAATCTCAAGAGGCGCCTCTACAGTCATCCTGACTGCGGGATTCGTGATCGTGGTCGTGATCTGCTGCACTGATGACCAACGAAGATGTTCAGGCATCCAAGTGATACATCTCAGAGGAAAGCGGTAAAGCATTAAGGCCCTCTCTTGTTGATACTATGGGCAATGCCCTTGATTCTTTTCTTAAGGTCATACATAATGACATAATGACAGCAAGCAGTGGAAAACGATGATTGCAACAACAACAAACTACGCACACCAGTTAGAAACCAGTGACAAAAAAGCAGTCAAGCTTTCTTAACATAATATCAATTATGTATTTAATTGTTGAAAACACTTATAGTGTGTTGATACAATGAATTGTTCTGCAGGCCAAAAAAACATTAATCAAAAGAAACTGAAAGGACAAAGTAATAATAGAAACAAAGCAAGTAATGTACAATACTTTGTAGTGTTCAAAACACAAATGTCATGTAAGATTATGGCTGAATCTGCATGTGAACATTCAGTATAAACATGGCCGTTGTCACTTTAAAAGCTTCAAAGCTACATTAAAAAGATTGAAGAAAATCAAACCACCCAGTTATGAAAAAATAACCCACTCAAACAGTAAAACCAAACGTCTACTTTTGTGGTTGTAGGCTAAATGTACACTTTAACTGGTTAAAAAAAATCAATGTTGAAAACACTAATGGCTGAAGTAAGAGTTGACCTAAAAATGAACATCATGTAAAAACCGAAATGGCCAAGCAATCTTTAAGCAATGGTTTAAATAGAATGGCATTATGCACAAAACTATTGAAACGCAGAAATTGATCAGGCAAATAGTCACACATAAACAAGGGACATTCCTTAAAATAACCCGCTGAGAAGACTAAGCCATGTATAAAAATAGTATTCTCAAAATAGTACTGGTGCAACAAAATAAGGTCTACTATTCAATAATTCCATGAAACAAAAGATATTAAACTATTGTAGAATGGAAAGAATGCACATCATTTATGCATGGCTAAGGGGATGGACACATATAGAGTAGAGTGGCACAGTGGTAGCGCGTTCGCTTCGTGTCAAGTAAACCCGAGTTCGAACATGGGTACAGGGGATTTTTTCCTCTCATTCTGCACTAGGCCTTAACGGTCTGAACGTGGAGTCTTTCGGATGAGACGATAAACCGAGGTCCCGTGTGCCCATGCACTTAGCATACGTTAAACCCAGTGGCAACGAAAAAGTTGTCATTTGGTAAAAAGTTACCCCCCCCCCCCCCCCCCCCCCCCCTCATGAGTGACAAAAATCGCATGCAAAACCCCCAAAAAAACAAATTTGGTGGCGCGCCTCTGGCTGCGACGCGCTCTCCAGGTGGGAGCAACCCGAATTTCACAGAGACGCCTCTGTGACTATAAAGTACCTAATACCTAATACCTAATATATGCAGAAGTTCCGTAGGGCAACCCCGTTTATAAGGAAAAGAAGAAACAAACAGTGAATGGCTTTCCTTAAAATAAAAGGGGATTTCGCACAGAAGCTCAAAGTGTTTGTGTGCGTCCCCTAATCCAACACACATACATATAATCGAGCACCTCATGCAGCAGCGTTAATATGGCGTCATATATTATGTGCCCCAGTTCTTGGTGTAGGCGAACTGGAGTGGGGGTCTTGGTGCTCTGGAGTGGCAAGTCCCAGAAAATCGAAGTATGATCTGTTCAGAAGTCGGTGCCACAGGTCTGTAACCATTGCGTTGAGAAGGACATTGCTTTTTTGGGACAGGGACTACTGTTGATGCTTTCCACAGAGATGATGATGATAATGACAATGATGATGATGATGATGATGAAGATGATGATGATAATGATGATAATGATGATGATGATAATGATGATGATGGTAATGATGATGATGATGACGATGATGAAACAGATTATAAATGATGACGATGATGATGATGATGATGATGATGATGAATGATGATGATGACAATGATGATGATGATGATGACGATGATGATGATGATGATGATGGTGTTCTGGGACTGTTGGGTCAAGGGGGTGAAAGACTTGGGCAACACTGTTTCCCTTGAGGAACGGTTTCACAGAAACTGGAAAAATTCATGTTTCAGGGCTTCAGAGGGCTTCGTCCTCACCTCCGGGTTAAAATCCATTATCAGCTTGAGGAGGTTTAAGAAGTATGCGTTTTCCCAAAGGTCTGTGCTCCCATTGTTTGTGAGATGTTCGTCGATGCAATTGAGCAATGGCATATCACCCGACTGCAACATAAGAAAAAAGGGCTATTTAAAATAGGTCTAGTATTTTTAAAGGCTCATTTTCTTTTCATCAAACTTACATAAAGCGTTGACCAGAGATAAGCAGTATAATAATGAAGATGAGGCGGATGATAATGATGATGGTGATGATGAAGATGATGTGGAGGGGGGGCAAAAAGAGTCCAGGAGGAGGAGGATGAAGAGAAAGAAGAAGAAAAGGAAGAAAAAGAAAAAGAAGTAGAGGAATAAAGAAGAAGAAGAAGATGATGATAATAATGATGATGTAGAGGGGGAGGGAAAAGAGGCCAGGAGGAGGAGAAGGCAGAGAGAAGAAAAAGAAGAAGATGATGACGATGAATGGTGATGAATGATGATGATGATGATGATGATGATGATGATGATGATGATGATGATGATGATGATAAAGTAATAACCCTTTAATGTAACTAGAATAAATGCCAATGGTTAGACTACAAACATGTATGTTTTGTATATAATAAAATGATCACTATTCGTGTATGTTCACCCTGTAACTAGTAAACCGATGTACAGATTTGCTCTAAATTTTGTGTGGTAGTGTATCAGCACTGTCACAGTGTTTCTATGGGACCATCTATGTAGGGCCCATGTACACTGATGATCCTAACGAAAACATCTTGCTGATCTTGACCTTCAAGTTTGACGTGAACCAGAGGACAGAATGGCTTCAAATTGTGTGAAGTGTCACGATGCAGTGATGATCCTGTGACAAATTGTAACTGTGCTGATCTTGACCTTGACGTTGAAAACGTTTCTTTTTTGATAAAGCCATATCTTTCAAATGGTATGAAAATGTTCAACTGGTATGAAAAAGCATTGGTTAATGGTAATTCAAAATATTGGGTACTGACGAATGTCAAGTTCAAGTACAGAGACATTGGAGGGAACAAACTGGTGTTTTGGCCATATTTTTCACGCTCTTGATCAGCATGACCTAAGGAATACAGTGGGGAAATTATGCAGCCACTTGACCTTGATCTACACATTTGCAGCCACTTGAAATTGACCTGGACATTTTGACTTTGAAGCTGTTACATGAAACATTGGCTGTATCTTGAGAAACACCAGAAGGAAGTACTTCAAGTTTGTGTGTTGAAGTGTACTACCTACATGATATAAAGAAGACACTAGACAGGGAATCCACCACACAATATGCTTAAAATATCGATGATAGAAGTCCTTACCTGGGGAAAATGCTTGCGGTTCATGTACAGATATGTACGGAGGCTTTGGTTGTTACATTCTTTGAGCATGCACGTGGGGGGCGCACCCATGTCTGTCATAAATTCGAACAAGGTCAACTCCTGCAATGGAATGACATGGATCAGCAAATGAATATGTGCTTCTCTATTCAAGAGAAACAATATAACATGGTGTTTTTCAATCACAAGAACAACAAGAACAGCAACAAAGATAACAAACAGAAAGGTAAAGATAAATCGTTTAATAATATAGAACAAATTAGTTTATCTGGGTATTTTTTTCAACAGACAACAAAATTAAGTAATAATAACTGAATATGAAAGCTGGATTTTTGTACATGAATAGGAAAGGTCAAGTGTGTATAGGAATTATGACTGAATATGAACGACTACTTTTTTGTCATTAACAACTGAACATGAAAGCTGAAGTTGCTTTTTAAGGGGAATAACAACTGAATGACAACATGGAGTTTAAAGTAGCGTTTTTATATCTAAAAGTAGGGGATTCTCTCTTGAGCCAGAACTGGGGTTCCCCGTTAAATCACGCTGTTTTCGCGAGTAAAAACGATTGAATCACACTGTTTTTGTGGATAAAAAATGCAAAAAAATGGCTTAAATCACACCTTTTGGGGGGTTAAAAAGCATAAGAAAAAGTAGTGTTTATTAGCCGTTTTTTTAATAAATGGAGGAGTGAAACCGAAACCGAAACCGAAACTGAGCCAGAAGTGGGGTTCTCCTGTTCTCTGGAGAGAGAGAGAGAGAGAGAGAGAGAGAGAGAGAGAGAGAGAGAGAGAGAGACAGGGACAGAGACACAGAGAGAGAGACAGTGAGTGAGAGAGACAGGGAGAGAAAACGAGAGAGAGAGACAGAGAGAGCGAGACGGAGAGAGAGAGGGAGAGAGAGAGATACAGAGAGAGAGAGAGAGACACACACACAGACACAGAGAGAGAGAGACACACACACACACACACACACACACAGATAGAGAGAGAGAGAGACAGTGAGAGAGAGAGAGACAGAAAGAGATAAAGAGAGACAGAGACAGGGAGAGAGAGACACACAGAGAGAGACAGTGAGAGAGAGAAACAGAAAGAGATACAGAGAGAGACAGAGACAGGGAGAGAGAGACACACAGAGAGAGAGAGAGAGAGAGAGACAGAGAGAGAGAGAGAGAGACAGAGAGAGAGAGAGAGAGAGAGAGAGAGAGAGAGAGAGAGAGAGAGAGAGAGAGACAGAGAGAGAGGGAGAGAGAGGGAGAGAGATGGAGAGAGAGAGAGAGAGAGAGAGAGAGAGAGAGAGAGAAACAGAGAGAGAGAGGGAGAGACAGAGACAGAGACACACACACACACACACAGATACAATGTGAGAGAGAGAGAGAGAGAGAGAGAGAGAGAGAGAGAGAGAGAGAGAGAGAGAGAGAGAGAGAGAGAGAGAGACAGAGAGAGAGACAGAGACAGACAGATAGAGAGACAGAGAAAGGCACAGAGAGAATGGGAGAGACAGAGACACTATACTATTCTATACTATACTATACTATACTATACTATACTATACTATACTATACTATACTATAGACACTTACTATATACAGAACACTGCGTGAATAACCTTTCCCTTTTTATTTCCCTGCTTAGAACGATAAAGTGTTTGAGGTAACCAAGAACACTTACTCCGTTTACTTTCTGATTCAACTTTTTAAAGAACTCAAGCAAAAGTGCGCGCGGGGAATTGGCCAGGAAAATGTGAAAACGCGCGCGCGTTTTTGAGAAATGCGGGCGAAATTACGCCCGCGTTTCTAAACGGGTTTGAGGTATTTGGCTTTCCATACAGTCATGGCTTATGCCACCCAAGGCTGTTCTGCCCAAGTTGCACCAAATTTTCAGAAAACATTCAACAAATCAGTCGTTATTTTCCACTATCATTATCGCCTTCAATGCGTCTTACACTCGAATTCTTACGCGATGTTGATCAACAATAAACTTGAATACAAAGAATGAAATAGTGAGGCCAAGAGAGGAGATGATGAAATTGAACAAAGGGTAATTACTCTCTTTTTCTAATTAACTCCCCTCCACCAAAGTTGATTACGATACCATCCACCTAGCAGTGCGTGGGTCAGAACCAAAGTGAGACAAGCAAAGCATCATTCTTAAAAAAGAATGTGCCAAGCTCGCCTTTATGACCCTCACCCACACAGTACACATCAACAATGGTGGAGAGGACAACATACAAACAAATCAACACATGTCCAAGAGTGGCATAGCCTTCTAACCTTGAATATGTTACACATAAACAACATACAACACAGAACAAACTGGTAAGCCTCGAAAGAAAGTTTGGTTAATCAAAGAATGAAATAGTGAGGCCAAGAGAGGAGATGACGAAATTGAACAAAGGGTAATTACTCTCTTTTTCTAATTAACTCCCCTCCACCAAAGTTGATTACGATACCAATCACCTAGCAGTGCGTGGGTCAGAACCAAAGTGAGACAAGCAAAGCATCATTCTTTAAAAAAATGTGCCAAGCTCGCCTTTATGACCCTCACCCACACAGTACACATCAACAATGGTGGAGAGGACAACATACAAACAAATCAACACATGTCCAAGAGTGGCATAGCCTTCTAACCTTGAATATGTTACACATAAACAACATACAACACAGAACAAACTGGTAAGCCTCGAAAGAAAGTTTGGTTAATCAAAGAATGAAATAGTGAGGCCAAGAGAGGAGATGACGAAATTGAACAAAGGGTAATTACTCTCTTTTTCTAATTAACTCCCCTCCACCAAAGTTGATTACGATACCATTCACCTAGCAGTGCGTGGGTCAGAACCAAAGTGAGACAAGCAAAGCATCATTCTTAAAAAAAGAATGTGCCAAGCTCGCCTTTATGACCCTCACCCACACAGTACACATCAACAATGGTGGAGAGGACAACATACAAACAAATCAACACATGTCCAAGAGTGGCATAGCCTTCTAACCTTGAATATGTTACACATAAACAACATACAACACAGAACAAACTGGTAAGCCTCGAAAGAAAGTTTGGTTAATCAAAGAATGAAATAGTGAGGCCAAGAGAGGAGATGACGAAATTGAACAAAGGGTAATTACTCTCTTTTTCTAATTAACTCCCCTCCACCAAAGTTGATTACGATACCATTCACCTAGCAGTGCGTGGGTCAGAACCAAAGTGAGACAAGCAAAGCATCATTCTTTAAAAAAAATGTGCCAAGCTCGCCTTTATGACCCTCACCCACACAGTACACATCAACAATGGTGGAGAGGACAACATACAAACAAATCAACACATGTCCAAGAGTGGCATAGCCTTCTAACCTTGAATATGTTACACATAAACAACATACAACACAGAACAAACTGGTAAGCCTCGAAAGGAAAGTTTGGTTAATCAAAGAATGAAATAGTGAGGCCAAGAGAGGAGATGACGAAATTGAACAAAGGGTAATTACTCTCTTTTTCTAATTAACTCCCCTCCACCAAAGTTGATTACGATACCATTCACCTAGCAGTGCGTGGGTCAGAACCAAAGTGAGACAAGCAAAGCATCATTCTTAAAAAAAGAATGTGCCAAGCTCGCCTTTATGACCCTCACCCACACAGTACACATCAACAATGGTGGAGAGGACAACATACAAACAAATCAACACATGTCCAAGAGTGGCATAGCCTTCTAACCTTGAATATGTTACACATAAACAACATACAACACAGAACAAACTGGTAAGCCTCGAAAGAAAGTTTGGTTAATCAAAGAATGAAATAGTGAGGCCAAGAGAGGAGATGACGAAATTGAACAAAGGGTAATTACTCTCTTTTTCTAATTAACTCCCCTCCACCAAAGTTGATTACGATACCATTCACCTAGAAGTGCGTGGGTCAGAACCAAAGTGAGACAAGCAAAGCATCATTCTTAAAAAAAGAATGTGCCAAGCTCGCCTTTATGACCCTCACCCACACAGTACACATCAACAATGGTGGAGAGGACAACATACAAACAAATCAACACTGTATTTGAATACAGTCATGCATGTTGTTTTTTAGATGCATGGCAAACGGTTTGCGTCCTACGGCCAGCACACAGCTCTCGCTCTTGCTGTGCTTATTGTCCCCTTTCAAAATGTTGCCCACTGTCTTCTTTGAAGGATCATTATCAAGAATAAGTATGTAGGGGAAGACGGGGTAAAAAGCCCATGGGCAGGTAAGAAGCCCATGCCAATTATCTCATGAAATAAAGCAAATTTCAGTCATATATGAGACGAATGCTAAACATTAACACTCGTCTCATGGGCAAAATGTGACTGACATTTTTTTTATTTCATGAGATAACTGGCATGGGCTTCTTACCCACCCATGGGCTTTTTACCCCGTCTTCCCCTATGTATTTGGTTTCATGGTTCCGAGGCAGGTGGGTTTCAAATGACGACCCACCAGTGTGTGGACAGACAGACACACACCATACAACAATGTTTTTTATTAAGTCTATGCAGCTTATACCAATGTGAATGTGATCGCGCATTTCATACAAGCTCGATCAATGCCCCAAAATAAAAAGTCGATTTGATGTTCTTCTAAAAAAACTAAAACTAAAACTAGCATTATGTGGCTGAAGGGAATGCGTCCCCTCTTGTCATAAACACAACAGCCTGAATATGCAAAGGGTTCGCACTCTGCAGGTAACTGAAGCAGATTATTTACTCCCACCCTTTCACCTACATTACAAGTTAGGATAATTATGAACTCACTCACTGCCTCTAGATCTGTTACCATACTTAACACTTCCCACCTTCCACCTTTTCGAATTAACCCTTTCACCGCCAAAGTCGCATTTTAGCACCACAGTGATTTCACACCCATGGCACTAAAAGGCATCAAATTGGGGTATATTATCCAAAGACCCTATTGTCTTAGTTTTGGGAAGTAAGAATAGGGGAAGACGGGGTAAAAAGCGCATGGGCGGGTAAGAAGCCCACCTCAATTATCTCATGAAATAAAGAAAAGTTCAGTCAAATTTGCCCATGAGACGAATGCTAGACATTAACGCTCGTCTCATGGGCAAAATGAGACTGAAATTTGCTTCATTTCATGAGATAATTGGGGTGGACTTCTTACCCGCCCATGCGCTTTTTACCCCGTCTTCCCCTAGACCTTATTATATATATATATATGTCACAGAAGAATCCCCAATACTGCAGATGGATTTTGTTCTCTACCCAGGTAAATTTAATGGAAATGTTTGGCTGAAATGTGGCTGGCGGTGAAAGGGTTAAAACAAGGACTGCCTAATTTGTAACTCTGCGTTCCTGCGTTCAGAAACAGCGGAGGCAGGCGAAAGGATGCAACCTATGTTACGCGTACTTCGTGTCCTTGCGCGGTTCATGTACTGCGCAAAATGTCCCTGCGTTCAGAAACAGCGGAGGCAGGCGAAAGGATGCAACCTATGTTACGCGTACTTCGTGTCCTTGCGCGGTTCATGTACTGCGCAAAATGTCCCTGCGTTCAGAAACAGCGGAGGCAGGCGAAAGGATGCAACTTATGTTACGCGTACTTCGAGTCCTTGCGCGGTTCATGTACTGCGCAAAATGTCCCTGCGTTCAGAAACAGCGGAGGCAGGCGAAAGGATGCAGCCTATGCGCGTACTTCGTGTCCTTGCGCGGTTCATGTACTGCGCAAAATGTCCCTGCGTTCGGAAACAGAGCGGAGGCAGTCGAAACATGTTACGCGTACTTCGTGTCCTTGCGCAGTTCATGTACGAAAAAATAGTTCCCCCACCTTCTGGAAGTTCTGTGCTTTTAACTTCCTCTAATCTGCCACTCTCTTTGACTCTGCCTTTTCCCTTTGCTTTCATCATCTACTATCTTTCTGACTTTTTGACCCATTCTCCTGCCTTTAAAAATAAATCTTCCAAATAATTGTTCTCCTTTGAGCTCCTCCGAAATCGGAACGTGTCGGCTGTGCGCAGTGGGGAGACCAGTGAAAACTGAAAACCGGACACATATATACGTGCTTTACATACTCATTATGGCCATATGGCCTGGGAACGGAGAAGAAGAAGAAGAAGAAGCCCAGCTTTTCAGAATAGCATCTGCCTCCTCTGCTATCTGGAAAATCATAGTCGGAAAAGATTATGGGCAATATATTCACACCAACTTAATAAACCACAGAACTGAACTTAACGAAACTTGGCAGAACGATTCCCCATATGTTGACGTTGATGCCCATTAGGACATGTTCACCAAGCAGCAAACCCCTTTAAACATTCTCCATTGAATTAGGTAAGATCACTCCCACACACCATAAGATTACTCCCCTTAATTATTTCCGAACAATTCCTATTGGGCATTAGGTCTGTTTCTGTATGGGTAACCCACTTGCTTTTTTGTTTTTACATACCAAACGTATGCTATGGGACCCCGGACGTAATAATTATTGCATGGGATGATAATGATCGATCTCCCATAATTGTGATTTCAACTGTATTTATCTCGCGTCGTGCTTGGTCCACTTTGACTGTAGGCACGCGCGTGACTGACAATTAATACGTATGCACGCAAGTGCGAGCGCGCGCACACGCGCGCACGCACACGCACGCGCGCACGCGCACGCACATACACACACACACACACACACACACACACACACACACACACACACACACACACACACACACACACACACACACACACACACACACACACACACATTTACATACGTACATACATACATACATACATACATAGGTGAAGACGGGGTAAAAAGCCCAATGGGCGGGTAAGAAGCCCATGCCAATTATTTCATGAAATAAAGCAAATTTCAGCCAAATTTGCCCATGAGACGAACCCTAAACATTAACACTCGTCTCATGGGCAACATGTGACTGAAATTTGCTTTATTTCATGAGATAATTGGCATGGGCTTCTTACCCGCCCATGGACTTTTTACCCCGTCTTCACCTGCATACATACATACATACATACATGCATACATACATACATACATACATACATACATACATACATACATACATACATACATACATACATACATACATACATACGTACGTACATACGCGCACACATACATACATACATACTTACAAAAACGCACACATACATACATGCACAAACGCACATACATACTCATTCACTAACATACTCTCGTCAATACAGACACCTCCTCCACCCCGACACACACACACACACACACAGTCACACACACACACACACACACACACACACACACACACACACACACACACACACACACACACACACACACACACACACACACACACACACACACACACACACACACACACACACACACACACACACACACACACACACACACACACACACACATACACACACACACACAGTCACACACACACACACACACACACACACACACACACACACACACACACACACACACACACACACACACACACACACACACACACAGAGTCACACACACACACAGTCACACACACAGTCACACACACACACACACACACACACACACACACACACACACACACACACACACACACACACACACAGTCACACACACAGTCACACACACACACACACACACACACACACACACACACACACACACACAGTCACACACACACACACACACACACACACACACACACACACACACACACACACACACACACACACACACACACACACACACACAGTCACACACACACACACACACACACACACACACACACACACACACTTCCAAACCTCCCCCCCCCCCCACACACCACCCATCACCACCACCTGCCCCCACAAACACCCCCACCCACCCCAGCGCCACCCACCCCAACCACACAACGTTTGACATCGAACTTTCGAGCCACACATGCACATACAGTTTTATATAGGTAAGACGGAGTAAAAAGCCCACGGGCGGGTAAGAAGCCCATGCCAATTATCTCATGAAATAAAGAAAATTTCAGTCAAATTTGCCCATGAGACGAATGCTAAACATTAACATTCGTCTCATGGGCAAAATGTGACTGAAATTTGATTTATTTCATGAGATAATTGGCATGGGCTTCTTACCCGCCCATGGGCTTTTTACCCCGTCTTCACCTACCATAGTCTGTGCCTGCTTTCTAGTCCGTAATTCGTATCACACACTGTTGGGTTTAGTGACATCTCGTGTAAGAAGGATCGACTAGGCGCTATGGAGCTTCTCAACCGCAAGCGTTATGTTGTGTGCTTTATCCTTGCCTTCGTCTTTATTTTCGCTGTACAACTGACTAGGTAAGTCCCACCTATAGTCTATATCATTCTATTTATTTAGTGCTTGAGAACACAACAGATACGTATTAGGGGGTGGGGGTGGGTGGGTATGGGGGGGATAAATGAGGGGTTTGCGATCTTTTATTTTACGCTCACATACACACACACACGCGAACGCGCACACGTATATATATATATGGTTTTACTTTGTGCTAGTTTGCTTTTATTATGGATTTTCGATTGGATGCAAAGAAGACACCATTCTCTTGCAGAATATCTTTTTTGCTCAGGTTGGCATCCACTGGACAGTCAAATTGCAGGCCGATCATGCAAACTGATGAGACCTTCTCTTAGGTCGAAACAGCTGTCTTTGCATAAGGCACTGTCCCTCCCCCATTGGGAGAAAAAGTAAATCAGCACAATAATATTTATATAAAAAAAATTATTTTTATTTGTTTTTTATATTTTTTTTTTATGTAACACGGAACATTACTCAAAGTTAACGTTAACTGGTTTTGTTTCTGAGGTTCACAAATAAAGACATTGGACGCAGAAAAGTTTTATCAAAGCAAACTATTCTGCATTTCAAATGCACTAACTTTTCAGTCCTTTGGAGTAGGGGTACGGAGCTGGCTATTCACTGATCCAAGAATTGAAGAAGAAAAAACAAACACACCATTAAACTTTCCTCTTATGCATATAATTTGCCCTGATAAGAAAAAAATTGGTATACAATGTATGTTTTGAGAACCTAAGAAACAAACTCAATTACTTTAACTTTAACTTTATGATTTATGATATGTTACAGTAAATTTACTAAACCAGGAAATTTGCAAAAGTCCCAAGACTAACAACATCACAAAATGTGTGTAATACTAAATCTGACACACATGACAAGGTCACACACACGAAATATTAGTTTATAATGATTGTATACAATGACATACCCTTGGATTATAATTATACACCATTTGTAGAACCACATACTAATTTAACTAGAACTACTTCACAAATATTCTCTTCCGTCTGTTGACAGCATAAAATACATACCTGGATAAGTTATGCATATGAAATTAACTGCTTTTAGGTAGCATGTGAGCTGGAAGTCCAGCTGATTCTTGGAGAAACTTCTGTCTACGGTCATTCTAGGCTGAACATTCAAAAAGGAAATGTTCATTTTCGATCTTAGTTCTGCAGAATGGACAACACTTTGTGTGTTCTAATGTAATGTAATGTAACAATGTACATTGCTATTTAAAGGAAGAACATTGAATCTTACTTGTGAAATTGCAAAATGAAATTTCCATATCTACTACATATTACCTTTTTGTTGTTGTTGAGTATTGTCTTAAATGTTCTGTAAGATGTGTATGGATATCGATCTCTAATGGTTCCAGACCACTCTTGTATGAACATATCAATTAACCTTTGCCTGAATATACATAACAATGCTTTAACATGTCCAACATTTTGTTGCAAACAAACAATATTAAAACCACTAAAACACAAGATTTCTCTTCTTTTTAAAAAACCCAACAATCTCTACCAGATGAATCCATTTCCAATAACATTTTATAAGCTTTATGGGGTATCATTTTGCTATCCATTTGTAATAACTTAAACCAATATCTTACAGCGGCCACATATGAATTTACATACAATGGATATCTGGCAAGATCTCTGTACACCATTTTATTTGGTGTTCTTCCAAGAACACCCCATAAACGCTTAAATGCAATAATATGAATTATTTCTAAATGTTCCAATTTGTTCAAACCCCAAATCTCAGAAGAATACAACAATATTGGTTTAATTTTGGAGTCAAAGATTTAGAAAAAAAGTAGATGCTGTCAATTCCTTACACTCCATGAGAGAGAGAGAGAGAGAGAGAGAGAGAGAGAGAGAGAGAGAGAGAGAGAGAGAGAGAGAGAGAGAGAGAGAGAGAGAGAGAGAGAGAGAGAGAGAGAGAGAGAGAGAGAGAGAGAGAGAGAGAGAGAGAGAGAGAGAGGGGGGGGGGGGGGGGGAGCCAACAATGAAACGTAAATCCTAATCAAGTGTCATAGTGATGACGCGATTACACAGAAGCCTTGCCCGCACTCCGTAAAACACACAGGCATTGTGTATTGGTCAAGGTGTATTACAGCAAATTTTCCTAATAAAAAAAAGCAATTGTCAAAGCCTCTAAACATATTTAAATATTTTTGAAAATCATCCAAGCAATTTTTGAACGTGTTAATATTAGGTGCGCATTTTATATTAATAGTTAACCAATGCACTGTACAATTTGATGAATATATCCCGATCAAAGTTGACAAAGGTTCTTTTAATTACACCAATCATCTTATTAGCAGTGTTAACCCTTTCGTCGCCACTGTCGACTCTTGGTAACACACTGATTTAACACCCAGGTCATTAAATGCATCGATAGAGGATCTGGTATCCAATGACCTTATGTTCTTTATTTTGGGAGGTAAGGATAGGCCCTATTTTATGCACACTGCAGAGGAATCCCCAATATTGCAGACATATTTTTTTGTCTACCCGGGTAAGTTTAATGGTAAATTTTGGCTGAGGAATGGGTAGCGTTGAAAGGGTTAATACAATTCTGAATATGTTGGTCAAAAGACAAATCCTTATCAAAAGTTACTCCTAAGTATTTTTCATTATACATTCTGGGGAATAAAACAAAGGCAAATTTTTGTCTTTCTGCTGGTTTACTTCTTGGGACAAAAAGTCAACCAGCACAAACATTTTTGCCTTTGTTTTATTCTTTTCACAGAACTTTCAAAAAGTATACACAGTTAGTGGTGTTTGTGGTTTCTTTGATCAAATATTAATCAGTATAATGTGCACATCTCTATGTGTGTATTGTTGTTTGTGTGTGTGTGTGTGTGTGTATGTGGTTGTAAATTCTTGACATTACAAAACAACCACAACATTCTCAAGAACAAATCTGAATTCTAAAATAGAATTTATTTATTGGTATCACACAATATTAGGCACATATTGATCAGTGCAATAGAAACTGAGTGATTGATTGACATGGTCACAATTTTTACTTAACTTAACCCTTTCACCGCCAGCCATATTTCAGCCAAAAGTATTAATCAAAATTACCTGGGTAGAGAACAAAATCCATCTGCAGTATTGGGGATTCTTCTGTGACATATATAAAATAAGGTCTATCCTTACTTCCCAAAACTAAGACAATAGGGTCTTTGGATAATAGACCCCAATTTGATGCCTTTTAGTGACATAGGTGTTAAATCACTGTGGTGCTAAAATGCGGTGAAAGGGTTTAAGTATCACTTCTTCCCCACTGTGAGTGAGTAAACACTACAGCAGCTGTTCTGTAGGAATAATACTGGTTGTCAGTAGGCCTACGCTAATAATGTGCAATCTTGCATTGTTTTGTGTTGATTCAATTCAATGTCAACACGCTATCTTTCATTTCATCCTACATAATAAATGTAGCCTTGATGTAGGCCTATTCTAGTACACTAGCTTTTATTTGTACCATTCAAAATAAATGTAGGCCTATGCCTTCTTTTGTGCAAGAACACACATTATGCCTATATTTACACATCGCATCCACACCCAAACATCAGAGAGAGAGAGAGAGAGAGAGAGAGAGAGAGAGAGAGAGAGAGAGAGAGAGAGAGAGAGAGAGAGAGAGAGAGAGAGAGAGAGAGAGAGAGAGAGAGAGAGAGAGAGAGAGAGAGCGAGCGAAAGAGATAGAGAGAGAATAATCCTGAACCCTTTGGTCAGACTGATGAGAGTGGGAGTCTTGTAATTTCATGTAAAACCCTACTTCTCTCTGTCTGCCATTTAGAGCAATTCAACCACTTGTATTTCTTACAACCATACGAGCCAGAACCCGGGCACAAATATAAATTTATTAGATGAAAAGGGGCCGGGAAAGTTGCTCATCTCCCATACCCTAGAGAAGTGGGTTAAAGGCAAATTTTCTACTTGAAAATTTAACACACTAAAAGTCTTCCCTAGAGGCTTAGCCTTTTAACCCATTACCTCGTCACACGCACACGCACACACACACACACACACAATTATTGACGCCAACTCGTTCATACCCCATTAGCCACAGCAACCGAACCGCATGGACTGACCACATACACCAACACACATACACAAACACCCTCACACACAACGTACGCACGCAGACAGACACACTGACAGAGACACACACACACACATGGGGAGAGAGAGGGGGAGAGAGAGAGAGAGAGAGAGAGAGAGAGAGAGAGAGGGAGGGAGGGGGAAGCGAATGTGAGTGGTAGTTGAAGCGTCTCTCTCTCTCTCTCTCTCTCTCTCTCTCTCTCTCTCTCTCTCTCTCTCTCTCTCTCTCTCTCTCTCTCTCTCTCTCTCTCTCTCTCTCTCTCTCTCTCTCTCTCTCTCTCTCTCTCTCTGCGTGGATGGATATGTGTGTGTGTGTGTGTGTGTGTGTGTGTGTGTGTGTGTGTGTGCATTGGCCATTATAAACAAATTCTAGCCCAGCCAGCCGGAATAGCATCTGCCGCCTCGGAGACGACCGACTTGGCACGCATTAGCAGACATGTTCTTGTTGGAGGTCCTTATCAGCTCAGCATTTGAGCAGGGGTGTGTATGTTGTGTGTGCTTCTCTCCCTCTCTGTCTCTCTCTCTCTCTCTCTCTCTGTCTCTCTCTCTCTCTCTCTCTCTCTCTCTCTCTCTCTCACTCTCTCTCTCTCTCTCTCTCTCTCTCTCTCTCTCTCTCTCTCTCTCTCTCTCTCTCTCTCTCTCTCTCTCTGCGTGGATGGATGTGTGTGTGTGTGTGTGTGTGTGTGTGTGTGTGTGCATTGGTCATTATAAACAAATTCTAGCCCAGCCAGCCGGAATAGCATCTGCCGCCTCGGAGACGACCGACTTGGCACGCATTAGCAGACATGTTCTTGTTGGAGGTCCTTATCAGCTCAGCTTTTTTCGTGGCCTCTTCTCATGACACACACTTGCTGAATTTGGTCGACTACTGCATGTGAACATTACTTGGTCTCATCCTTCTGCCACAGTTTATCGCTGCTTTTCCTTGCCACATACTAGCCGTTTATTTCCGTTGATCACTTTTCAGTCAATCAATCAATCAGTCATTCAATCAATCACATTTATTGTCCTCTTAAAAAGACAGGTTTTGTTACCTTTGCTGTTAGAAAATTATGTCTGTGAAGATCTATGTATGTGTCTCTGGGTGAGTCTGTATGTGTGTGTGTGTGTGTGTGTGTGTGTGTGTGAGAGAGAGAGAGAGAGAGAGAGAGAGAGAGAGAGAGAGAGAGAGAGAGAGAGAGAGAGAGAGAGAGAGAGAGAGAGAGAGAGAAGAGAAAGAGATTGTGTGATGTATGTGGTTTGTGTATGGTCGTGTATGTGTGTGTGCGCATGTTCACAAGTGTGTTTATGTGTGTGTGTTTTTGTGTTTATGCATGTGTGCGTGCTCATGTGGTTTTGTGTGTGTGTGTGTGGTGTGTGTGTGTGTGTGTGTGTGTGTGTGTGTGTGTGTGTGTGTGTGTGTGTGTGTGTGTGTGTGAGGTAGGGGATGGATGTACTAGGAAATGTTGATATCTTGAATTGAAGTGACTAACAGAAGATTGTGGAAGATTGTTTTAGTTTAGTGATTGAAAACAGATGTGAGCCATCAGGAGCTACCTCTTGGTTACAAAATCCAAGCTTCTTAACCCGTCAGTGCTTAGGACATATATAGGGAAGATGGGGTAAAACACCCACCCCAATTATCTCATGAAAGTGAAGCAAATTTCAGTCACATTTTGCCCATGAGACGAGTGTTAATGTTTAGCATTCGTCTCATGGGCAAATTTGACTTACATTTTCTTTATTTCATGAGATAATTTACATAGGCTTCTTACCTGCCCATGGGCTTTTTACCCTGTCTTCCCCTAATGAAGTTCCGCAATCAAAATGCTGTTGACACTGAAGGGGTTAAAGGCTGAATTGAACATATCCCTACATCAAAAATGGATAAACACACCTTAAGAAACCATCATGTTAAATTTCACTCTTGTTACATGAAAATACCCAACACTACAATTTTGTTTAATTAAATATCTGTTCGCGATCAAAATGCCCCTGGCACTGAAGGGGTTAAAGGCTGAATTGCAAATGTCCCTATGTCAGAAATTGATAAACACACCATAAGAAATTATCATGCCAAATTTTATGCTTATTGCATGAAAATACACAACATTAGATTAAAAAAAATATAGCTGTCATCGATCAAAATGCCCTTGGTACTGAAGGGGTTAAATGTCCCTACATCAGAAATTGATAAACACACCATAAGAAAATATCATGCCAATTTTTATACTTGTTTCTTGAAAATGCATACCACTAGAATTTTTATGTATTGATTTTTTTTTTTTTTTTTTTTGCTGTTCCATCTTCTGGGCATTCCGAGTCCCAATTCAGAATGTTATTTATTTATTACTGTTTGTGATCAAATGTCCTTAGCATTGAAAAGGTTAAAGGCTGAATTGCAAATGTTCCTACGTCAGAATTTAACGAAGACACCGTAAAGAAAATGATCATGGCAAATTTCATGCTTTTTATATGAAAATGATCAATTCTAGAATTTTTTGTTAAAATTCCGATATCAAAATGCCTTTGGCACCAAAATGGTTAAAGGCTGAATTGAAGATATCCCTCTGTCAGAAATGGATAAACACAAGGTAAGGAACCTCCATGCCCAGTTTTATGCTTGTTACATGAAAATGCCCACCACTATAAACAAAAAAATCAAATAAATGCCTTTGGCACTGAAGGGGCTAAAGCCTGAATTGCAAATGTCCCTACATCAGAAATTGATAAACATACCATAAGAAACAATCATAGCCAATTCCATGCTTATTACATGAAAATACACAACACTAGAATTTAAAAAAAATTGGAACTGCCCGTGATCAAAAGGTTCTTGGCATTGAAGGGTTAAAGGCTAAATATAAAATGTCCCTCTGTCAGAAATAGACAAACATGCCATAAGAACCTAGCATGTCAAATTTCATGAAAATGCATACCACTAAAAAAACTTTGAAATGTATTTTTGTGCCCCCAAAATACCCTTGGCACTGAAAGGGTTAAAGGCTGATTTGCAAATGTCTCTATGTCAGGAATTGATAAACACACCATAAGATCAAGATAACATCATGCCAAATGTTATGCTTGTTGCATGAAAATGCACAATTCTGCCATTCGGTCTTCCACTATAATTATACTGACATTCACTGCTGTGACGTGTTGTTTTGAATAAAGATCGTTTTATAAAAATGAAAAAAAAACTAAATAGGCAGCATTTTGATAATTATTTTATGTTTTATCGATATTTTTATGGTAAGAACAGGCCCCCTAACTTTCCTACTTTCCACTATCGTTCTCTACGCCATACGGCCTGTTGACGTTTTATTGACTTATGTGTCATATTAATAATTGACGTCATTTTCTTCAAAGATTAGAACAGTGGGCATCAGGTGTGTTCATTTTGGTGTTCTGAAGTCATGTTAGAAACAAAACTGATAACACGGTAATCCTAAGATCTGTGAAGAATCTTCATAGTCCATGAATTCGCCATTGTTTTGCTTTCACTTTCGGTGCCCAGGGGTGCCCAGGGGTGTCATGACTCAAGTTTGTCTCGTTTTTTTCACGCTTTCATCTCGTACGCAATATACTGCCGCAAACCTCCCGCTTGAAAGTAAAAAATCAAGTCGTTTTCGACTCAGGGGACTTGGATATAAAAATACTATAGCCAAGGCGGTTCAGAAAGGCAATTTATTTCAAATAAATACTTAATATAAAGCTGTTTAATACAGATAAGCAATTTAAAACGATTTTTCAGCCCAAACAGGGTTTATTTCTCCTTTAAAATAGTAGCACACAAATTCGAAGTGATCCTGTGACATGGTTCACGAAAGATTGTGATAGCCCTCTCCGCAGAGTGGCTGGGGGCTAATAAGTACTAAAATAGGATATAATTCACATAGTTTGAATCATTTCAGCAAATAATACTATTTTTCTTACAAAAGAAAGCATTAGATACAAAATAATTATGTTAAAGTGTCGCTCCAAGACTACTCTAAAGTGGGCTGAAAGACTTCTTATTGTAGCCAAGAGCCTAGCGCAATTAATTATTTTCTTTTAATCGACACCGATTTCTAATAAAACGGTTGAAACTGACTTTGTCACACCTTGATTGACCCTGAATGACCTCTCACATCGGAAGCAATTAAAATACACGCCATATTTGGTAAATAAGAATGCTGGGAAATGTTCTCAAATGGCAGTCCCAAACCATGCCACGCACTGATTTACTGAGTTGGCACTGAAAGTGTGTCCTTTTAGTTATTTGATTATTTCTGTTTGTTTTGATGCAGACAACAGACATGATAGTATGTGTGTCAGGCCCAAAATAAAAGGGCGATGGTAAGTCTAGCAATAAGCACAGTGAGTAAGTCTGCTTCGACGACGAAATTCAGTCTAGATGTAGATCTAACAAGTTAAGTTTACTAATAACAGTGTGACAGTGTCACTGTCAGCAACAGGAGGCAGGGCGTCTTCTCCTTATTTCTTTGAACAACTGTAACTGCCGATGTGGCAGTGTATTTGTCACGCAGGTTTGCCCATGTTGGGTTTCACTAGTGTGTCTTGCATGCGCGTATTATTGTTTTGCTTAGTTGCGTGCATAAGTGGGTTTTTTGTGTGTCAGTGTGTTTGTCAGGATGTTCGTGTGTGTGTGGATCCTTTTGTTGTGGCCTCTGCGTGTGCGGTGTATTGACTTGACCGACGATTCATGACTAATCATATGACTGACTTTCATTGACGTAACTGGACTGATGTGTGTTGTTTAAGGCCTGTGTTTGTTTGCTGGTTGTGTTCTCCTTGCAATTTTACTCATCAATACAACAATCTACGTCATTGTACATTTGGCGTCATAGCCTTGACGTATATTTACATTTACATCACAGTTACAGTACATCGTCTTTTCAGCAGTTGTTTTCTGAGCACATTGTAACTGTCTGGCAGGATTAGCTTCAGTTAGTCTTGCATTATCCGCCCGTTTCTGTCGTGGTTTGTAACTTGCTGTTTCTTTTATAGTGTTCCATGTAGATCTAGTTTAAAGTTGTTTTCTAAATACCTAATGTTTTCTAGAAAGTGCTCTGTTGTTAGCGACGTGAATAAAACTATGATAAAAAATGTAAGCAATTCTCAGAGTAATTGCTATGAAATGAGATAAAAATAGTTAACTTACTGTAAAAATGCGTTTTCTGTCAATAACTGGCGTGATTTATCGAAACATTGGTCTATTTCTTCATACAATGCCGATACAAGGCTGAAGAGACATTTTTGTTGCAAATTCCTTCCAAGAATCAAGATGATTGAAAGTTCCACAAAACTCGATTAATTTACAGAAAAATAAGCATTCAAAAGTCGAGTACTGCCTGTAGAAACTATGCATACGTTTTTATAAGAAAAAACACTCAAATATTTGGGTTTTCATGATACTGGTATTTGAATCCGACAGAAACTATTTTCGCTTCAGTAATGGCGTCTTTCCATGACGTCATCTCGTGAGACAGGCTCGCGCAGTAGCAGACATTTTTGTTCCCCAACGATTTTCAAAAAGTTTAAAACCACAAAAAATTATTGTGTGCAACATCGTAAGCTTAAATTTATGGCGTCGAAGCAAACATTAGTGATTTCCTGATAAAGTTAGTAGTGTGGAGCAAAGCATTGTTAGATTCAGCGTTTGACGATCGTTTCCACTTCGCAAGGGAAGCCACTCCTTTTGTAAGAAAACGAGGCAAAATGTCGCCAAATCGGTACGACGGTAGGCTTACCGGGGTGGATGTAGGACAAAAATGGCACGGTAGATGTTTTTTAAAACCTTTGAGAACATCACTATAAGGCTTCATCTTGTGTCCGCCACTGTTCATTAGCGCGGGGTGGACTTAAATAGCGAGCGGACAATTGATTCTGTCAACGCTTTTCAACTCGGTAAACTCCGCACCGCCGATCAGTGATCTGTCTGAAAGATGAAATTTTCAGCTTGAAAGCAAGGAAACTGAATCCTCTGTACACCCGTCACGACTTCTTTTAAGGTAGAAATAATGCAGCAACAAGAAGAAATTCTTCTTTTTCCATATTGGCCCGCTTGCAAACTCGAAAAGTTTATTATTTTTTTATTAGCTTAAATTTAAACAAAGGGACGTAACTCTGTGTCAGACTGGCACAAATACCATCGTCGCTACTGTTGTGTTTCAAGAAAGATTTATTCCAGTTCGTTCGGCCATAAGGTAAATTTAGGCATGTTTTTTACATCTCTTTTATATTATATTGAATGTTTGATGTATTTTTCATGGTTCAAAATACGCTTTATTATGTGATATGAGTTATTTTAGGGTTTGAATTTGCAAATGGTTAGATGAACATGTCGATTGCTCGCTTTGAGTTTTCCTGATCAGTTTTGCGGGTTTGCGTTTGATAAATTCAATTGTTCAAATGTAATATTGTGTTTAAGGAGAAATCCCGTTTTTTCTGTGCAAATTGATAGTTAACCTATTTGGCAGGTTTTTTCGTGAGCGATCTGTAATGGTAATGTGAATTTTATAGTTTGGAATCGACCAAGATAGTAGATCGCTAAAGGTTCCTGTTAGTGTCGCTTTTGCTGGGTATCTATCTGTTTCTAAATTGATCATTTTGATTCGGAGAAAGGTGCTCAAATTTCGCTGATATGCTCTGTGTAATGAAAACGTTACTGAGAACGATCGAGATTTGATGTCCTTTTTCGGTAGATGTTTATTGTTTTGAACGATGAATAATTGTAAGAAGACTTCGTTTTTCGTTTCTCGCAGTTGTTGATAAATCGATTTATTAGTTGTGGTTTCCGTCATATGAGGCGGGAGCTTCTGCCCAATTTTTCCTTGGCAATTGTAGTCAAATCAATTTAGATTTATTGACAATAAATCATCTAGTTCAGTTGCAAGCAAGTTTAATTGTTTCCAACATGTATGCTGTAGCTTGCCAGTTTTGATGCAGTTTTTAAGTCCAATGCTAGGCTAGTTACGGGTTGGTTTGATATGATTATTTTGTTATTTTGCTTGGTAGTCAAGTTCTTTTGCGAAATAATATCTTTTAAAGTCGCTCATTGATGTTCTTAGATGTTGGGATCTTATTTCCCTTTGTGTAGTTATCAAGGGAGTTTTAATTGCTTTGGTTCAATGTTGAGGAGAACTTGTGTGCCCAGTTAAAGGGGTTTTCATGGGCCAATGTTTAACTGAAGTGGTTCTCCCGGGCCAGTGTTGTCTAAGGGGGTGCTCTGGGCTAGTGCAACTTAAAGGGGGTTTCCAGGTTATAGCAACTGAAGGGATGTGTCAAGTTGTTGCCTAATTAAAGGGGATTTCCGTGGCTGAAGTTTGGGCTTATATGTAATGGTCTATGGTAGTTCACATGTTCCTAATGATGTTTACGCGTTTGTTCGTTTTTGGAATGTGTTTTGATGTCGTTGTTTACTGCTGATGAAATTGTTTGATGATGTTGTGGCACAACGCTTATTGCCTTAGTTCTCATAGTTTTGCTATTGTGTTTTGTTCATTGCAGTATTTTACCGCCTTTGTCACCGTCGACATTGTTTACGCCGTCGGCAACGTCAGAGTAGTTGTAGTCACTAGTGTAACGTTATTGCCAAATGACTCATGGCTTTGTATGAATAAACGTCATCATAGTTTCAACATCTCTGTAGTGCGAGTTATTTCTTATTACCAAGCGAATTGACGAAAGTTGGATGGATCTGAAAGCACGCAAGCAGCCACAGTAAAATACTTCCCATCGTCAGTTCCCTTGATGTTTGGTCCAGTTGATTTCCCTAAGCCATAGGATTGTCTTCAACTGTGAGGTCATCGTATTAGTCAAGCATCAAGACAGCAAGTTTCTACGCTAACCCGACACATTGTATGGTACCTTTCCCTAAGTAGCGGTATGCAAGACTGGCTCCTTCAAATAGTACCATGTAGTTCCGCCTATTCTTCGAAGTTGTTTTAGTTAAGTACCATTTCAGAAGCTAGGCACAAGAAGACGACCAAATTAGTCTATGGATAAGCATCTGTTAGGCAGGAGTTTCGGATCAAGTAAACAGCTTTGTCCTCAAGAAGATCTACGATAGTTCGAGTCATCATGGCTGGATTGGATGAAGACGTTGAGTTTGGTTCCATTGAATCCGAAGAAGAGATAGACCTGAAAGATGTTTCTCCTGATGGAAAACCCAAGCGGGTGAGAAAGCTCACAAAGAAAGGTCTAGGACTTATCATTAGTGACAAGATGCTACAGTTCAAGCACCTTAGTATTCAAGTGACTCGAGAGATCATAGCAGCTACTGAAGAGCTCAGGAAGGAAGATAGAATACGAGAGGTCCTGCTACACCACAGAGAACAGATCTCGTCGAAGTTCGCTAGTCTCTCCAAGTGTGAATCTGACCTTCAAGAGCTCGAGTCAAATGAGACAGTCGCTGTAAGCCTAGCAGAAACTCAGGCAGCAGTTTTCAATGCCATCTCACAGCTAGTGACAGCCACTGCAGAAAAGGCAGACTCCATGAGATCAAGATGCTCAAGACCAGCGCATAGTCAGACGTCGAAGCATTCCAAAGCCGCTTCCAGAGTCCACACTCGCTCTGATGTCAATTCCTTGAGATCTAATACTTCCGTCAAAATTCTAGCTAAAGCTACCGCCGCAGCTCTTGTCGCCAGGGCAAAGGGCCAGAGTTTGGCACATGAAATGTATAGAGAGATTGAAGCTGCGGATGAAGAAGAGCGAGCTGAGCAAGCCAAGGAAGAAAGAAAGAAGAGAGAAAGGCAGCGACAATTAGCTGAACTCGAATTGAGAACGCAAATCGCCGAGCAGAAAGCCACGATAGATGTGCTGGAAAGCTATGAACAATCAAGCAATCCTCCTGAACTTCCACTTCTTAGTCTCTTAGACTACCAACCTGGTGGACCTCTCGCCTATCCTAAGTTCGCTAATCCCGTAGTTAGCCATGAGTCAGCTAGGCAATACGTTAGCTACATGACCACCTCTCCATTGGATACCAGAGCCGATCAACACACGACGTCGGCTGGCACGGGCCCCTCAACTGCTGCCCTGGTGTCTACGGGTGCGAGGACCACAACTGCTGCCCCCTCCGCTGTCCCTACATCGTCGACAGATGGACTTGTCTCATCAAGCGCTGCCCCCGCTGTCGTCTCTATGTCGCCGAGCTTCAGTGACAGCCAAGGCGCCGTATTCTCTGCCGTCACTACGTCGCTTCCCAGGACCGTCTACGGATCTTCCATCGGACCAGCAGTGGTGTCCACGACTTTCAACGTCACTGCTGGAGCGGACTACAGTTCAAGCGCTGCTGTGCAGGCCACGGCGTCCATGCACCAGCCCATTATGTCCACACTGCCTTTCCTGTCATCGGGTGAGCGTCGTCACATCGACGAGCCCTCTACACACCCCTCAACTTCTAGGGTGGGCTTGTTTAGGTCAGCCCCAACTGATTCAGGCTTCGTGATGGGTGCTGATCGGTTCAGCATCTATGGACAGCAGCTACCTGGTCACAAGGACGCGAATGGTCTACGTTCCGGCATCCCCTCCGATTCATTCGTCTTAGACCCTCGTCTATGCCCCCAAGCTAACCTCTTCACACCAGGGGTGCCTGGACTCAATCGGCATGTCAGCCCAGAGTCGTTACGGATCGGCGGACCTCGCGCTGCCTCTACTGGTGTCGACTTCACTGCCGTCCCTACGAGTGACTCTCACATTCACGTTGGAAGCCTGTCTTCGCCACAGCCCAGTTTGTTCCATTCGAGTACCTTGCTCCATGACTCATACTTGGAATCCGTGACCAAGACTCTCGCGGACGCACTGACGCTGAACCGGCTGCCTCTACAAGAGCCCTGCATCTTCTCCAGCGACCCTCTGCTGTATCCGACCTGGAAGTCCTCGTTCTCCTTCCTCATTGAGCGGCAGAACATTCACGCCAGCGAGAAGCTTCTGTACCTTCAGAGATATGTCAGTGGTCCAGCCAAGGAGGCAGTGAGCGGGTTTTTCCTCTTGAGGGACACTAGGGCCTACGAACAAGCCATGACCATGCTAGAACAGAGGTTCGGGAATTCGTATGTGATTTCTACAGCTTTCCGCACCAAGCTCGACGAGTGGCCAATAGTCAAGAACAAGGACGGTGTTGCCCTGCGTTGCTTGTCGGACTTTTTGCAGCAGTGTGCCATAGCAGCGAAGGAGGTGGGTGGGCTCGAAATCCTGAACGATGCCCACTACTTGAAGCGCATTGTCGAAAAGCTGCCAGATTGGATGACACATCGGTGGAGTAGGAGTGTGGTGAACACAAAACTCTACAAGAAGCGCTACCCAACCTTCGAGGAGTTGGTGACCTTTGTCACGCTGGAGGCCGAGATCACGAACGACCCAGTCTTCGGAATCGCTACTCCTGCCACCTCTTCAGCTGCCAAGCCTGTCCTTCGAATGTCTGTGCCACCTAGCAAGAAGGTCTCGCTGGTTACAACGTCCGAATCTATGGAAGCAACGTGCGATTTCTGCGGTTACACCAAGCATGGAATAGCAGAGTGCCGTAGCTTTCAAAAGAGACCAATCAAGGAGAGGAGAGACTTTGTACTCAAGAAAGGACTGTGTTTCGGGTGCCTGTTGACAACTGAACATCGATCTCGACAGTGTTCCCAGAGAGTAACGTGCACTACCTGTGGCAAGAAGCATCCTACGTGTCTGCACGACAACGACTTCATGTCGACGTTCGTTGCCAGAAGGGGCAACGGCGGTAACTCTAGGCAGTCTACAGCAGTGAACGTCAGTGGTCATCAAACGTCATCCAATCCTGTGGTGGTCGCTACGTTCAATTCGAGTGGCTGGGGGCTAATAAGTACTAAAATAGGATATAGTTCACATAGTTTGAATCATTTCAGGAAATTGTACTATTTTTCTTTAAAAAAATAAAAGGATTGGATACATAGTGCATGTTTTTACAGTTCTCTAGAGTCCCATGGTGGCCATTTTGAATATGACGTCATAACTCAAAATGCCCAACATTTACAACTTGGCCTCCAACGGATTTGGATTCAGCACCCTCAAATCATGTTAGATCGACATAAAAACCTAATATATATAACAAAACAAGGTCAAGCTTAATTTCGCCTAGATTATGAGGGTTTTTTCAAAATTTATCTTTTGCGGAAAGAGGGTGTGAGGGCGACAGGGGGAGGGGGGGTGATGATGGGCGGCGGTGATAATAGATGGTACATCTATCGGCTTGCGGAACGTGTCAGCGTAGGAAAGCGGCGAAGATCAAAGCAACCGTAAGACCACTGGCCGGCCAGACGTCGATTTGCGGCTAAAGCCGGCGCCACACGGCATGCAATTTGACCCAAATACAGTGCGATTGTGACAATCTGAGTCACAGTTCACGTGAAATTCATAATTGGGGTTTATTTGAGTATAGTGAGCGGAAATGGTAGAATTGTTTTGAGATGGACGTGTTTCACGTGTCGTATCGCATTGATAATCGGATCGTATGTAGTGTGGCGGACCCTTTAAGACAAACGAGTAAGCATACGTCCAAAAGACCCACTGTATACGAAGCAATTTAATTGTGTTGATGTCTGTGAGTTATGACTTACATGAAAAACGTCTGTCCCAAAAAAACAATTGAACTGTTTTGGTTCATTCCATCTTCTTCTCTCATCGTGTTCTACTACCCACCTCACCCCTTCTCTCATCCCGTTCTACTACACACCCCCCCCCCCCACACACACACACACCCCCACCCCCCCCCAACCATACCGCTCTCCCGATTTCTCTTCAAATTTGCTGCCAGGCGCCCGTTTCCCGTTGGCGCTGCTCTGAGAGTGACGCGCTCTCCCGATTCTCTTCAAAATTTGCTGCCAGGCTTTGCCCCGGCCACAGCAAGCCTGACAGCAAATTTGAAGCGATTCAGTTAAGAAACGGCGGAGTTATAAGGCCCCGTTTCCCGTTGGCGCTGCTCTGAGAGTGACGCACTCTCCCGATTCTCTTCAAATTTGCTGCCAGGCTTTGCCCCGACCACAGCTTTGCCCCGGTCACAGCAAGCCTGACAGCAAATTTGAAGCGATTCGGTTAAGAAACGCCCGTTTCCCGTTGGCGCTGCTCTGAGAGTGACGCGCTCTCCCGATTCTCTTCACATTTGCTGCCAGGCTTTGCCCCGGTCACAGCAAGCCTGACAGCAAATCTGAAGCGATTCAGTTAAGAAAACGGTGGAGTTATAAGGCCCCGTTTGCCGTTGGCGCTGCTCTGAGAGTGACGCTTTCTCCCGATTCTCTTCCAATTTGCTGCCAGGCTTTGCCCCGACCACAGCAAGCCTGACAGCAAAGTTGAAGCGATTCGGTCGAACAAGCGCGGAGTTATAAGGCCCGTTTTGTGTTTTAAAACACAACCCACACACACACACACACACACACACACTTGCCTTTTTATTATATGATGCACGCAAAATCGAGCGCGGCGCACACACACATACATACATACATACATACATACATACATACATACATACATACATACATACATACATACATACATACATACATACATACATACATACGTACGTACACATATATACATACATACATACATACAAAAACGCACATATACATACATGCACAAACGCACATGCATACTCATTCACTAGCATACTCTCATTATTACAGACAGAACCCTCCTCCACCCCGACACACACACCGCGCGAAAGCGCGCTAAACGCGCGCGCGCGCACGCACACCACACACACACAACACAACACACACCACATCCTCCAACAAACACGCCGCGATCATTTTCACGCACAGACCACATTACACACCCACCCCCACATACCACCCTGGCCAAATCACCCACCACCCACCCTACCCACACAAACACCCCCACCCACCCCCCAG
>JAGGCT020004120.1:65544-68044 GCA_017654935.2 Phymorhynchus buccinoides
GCATTCAAAACAAACAGAAATAATCAAATAACTAAAAGGACACACTTCCAGTGCCAACTCAGTAAATCAGTGCGTGACATGGTTTGGGACAGCCATTTCAGAACATTTCCCAGCATTCTTATTTACCAAATATGGCGTGTATTTTAATTGCTTCCGATGTGAGAGGTCATTCAGGGTCAATCAAGGTGTGACAAAGTCAGTTTCAACCGTTTTATTAGAAATCGGTGTCGATTAAAAGAAAATAATTAATTGCGCTAGGCTCTTGGCTACAATAAGAAGTCTTTCAGCCCACTTTAGAGTAGTCTTGCGAGCGACACTTTAACATAATTATTTTGTATCTAATGCTCTTTTTTGTAAGAAAAATAGTATAATTTACTGAAATGATTCAAAACTATGTGAACTATATCCTATTTTCGTACTTATTAGCCCCCAGCCACTCTGCGCAGATTGCTCTGGCAATTATCTTAGTGAACCATGTTACAGGAATCACTTCGAATTTGTGTGCTACTATAGTTTAAAGGAGAAATAAACCCTGTTTTGGCTGAAAAATCGTTTTAAACTGTTTATCTGTATTAAACAGCTTTATATTAAGTATTATTTTGAAATAAATTGCCTTTCTGAACCGCCTTGGCTATATTATTTTTTATATCCAAGTCCCCTGAGTCGAAAAACGACTTGATTTTTTACTTTCAAGCGGGACGTTTGCGGCAGTATATTGCGTACGAGATAAAAGCGTGAAAAAAAAAGAGACAAAATTAAGTAATTACACACCTGGGCACCGAAAGTAAAAGTAAAACAATGGCAGAATTCATGGACTACGTAGCTACTTCACAGATCTTAGGACTTACCGTGTTATCAGTTTTGTTTCTAACATGACTTCAGAACACCAAAATGAACACACCTGATGCCCACTGTTCTAATCTTTGAAGAAAATTATGTCAATTATTAATATGACACATAAGTCATATAAAACGTCAACAGGTCATATGGCGTAGAGAACAATAGCGGAAAGAAGGAAAGTTAGGGGTCCTGTTCCTTACCATAACAAATATCAATAAAACATAAAATAATAATCAAAATGCTGCCTATTTAGTTTTTTTCATTTTTATAAAACGATCTTTATTCAAAACAACACGTCACAGCAGTAAATGTCAGTATAATTATAGTGGAAGACATAATGGCAGCATTGTGCATTTTCAAGCAACAAGCATAAAATTTGGCATGATGTTATCTATGATCTTATGGTGTGTTTATCAATTCCTAACATAGAGACATTTGCAAATCAGCCTTTAACCCCTTCAGTGCCAAGGGTATATTTGGGGGCACAAAAATACATTTCAAAGTTTTTTTAGTGGTATGCATTTTCATGAAATTTGGCATGCTAGGTTCTTATGGCATGTTTGTCTATTTCTGACAGAGGGACATTTTATATTTAGCCTTTAACCCTTCAGTGCCAAGAACCTTTTGATCACGGGCAGTTCCAATTTTTTTTAAATTCTAGTGTTGTGTATTTTCATGTAATAAACATGAAATTGGATATGATTGTTTCTTATGGTATGTTTATCAATTTCTGATGTAGGGACATTTGCAATTCAGGCTTTAACCCCTTCAGTGCCAAAGGCATTTTATTTGATTTTTTTTTTTATAGTGGTGGGCATTTTCATGTAACAAGCATAAAACTGGGCATGGAGGTTCCTTACCTTGTGTTTATCCATTTCTGACAGAGGGATATCTTCAATTCAGCCTTTAACCATTTTGGTGCCAAAGGCATTTTGATATCGGAATTTTAACAAAAAATTCTAGAATTGATCATTTTCATATAAAAAGCATGAAATTTGCCATGATAATTTTTTTTATGGTGTCTTCGTTAAATTCTGACGTAGGAACATTTGCAATTCAGCCTTTAACCTTTTCAATGCTAAGGACATTTGATCACAAACAGTAATAAATAAATAACATTCTGAATTGGGACTCGGAATGCCCAGAAGATGGAACAGCAAAAAAAAAAATAAAAAAAATCAATACATAAAAATTCTAGTGGTATGCATTTTCAAGAAACAAGTATAAAAATTGGCATGATATTTTCTTATGGTGTGTTTATCAATTTCTGATGTAGGGACATTTAACCCCTTCAGTATCAAGGGCATTTTGATCGATGACAGCTATATTTTTTTTTAATCTAATGTTGTGTATTTTTATGCAATAAGCATAAAATTTGGCATGATAATTTCTTATGGTGTGTTTATCAATTTCTGACATAGGGACATTTGCAATTCAGCCTTTAACCCCTTCAGTGCCAGGGGCATTTTGATCGCGAACAGATATTTAATTAAACAAAATTGTAGTGTTGGGTATTTTCATGTAACAAGCATGAAATTTAACATGATGGTTTCTTATGGTGTGTTTATCCATTTTTGATGTAGGGATATGTTCAATTCAGCCTTTAACCCCTTCAGTGTCAACAGCATTTTGATTGCGGAACTTCATTAGGGGAAGACAG
>JAGGCT020004120.1:70544-80544 GCA_017654935.2 Phymorhynchus buccinoides
TTGACATTGAATTGAATCAACACAAAACAATGCAAGATTGCACATTATTAGCGTAGGCCTACTGACAACCAGTATTATTCCTACAGAACAGCTGCTGTAGTGTTTACTCACTCACAGTGGGGAAGAAGTGATACTTAAACCCTTTCACCGCATTTTAGCACCACAGTGATTTAACTCCTATGTCACTAAAAGGCATCAAATTGGGGTCTATTATCCAAAGACCCTATTGTCTTAGTTTTGACAAGTAAGGATAGACCTTATTTTATATATGTCACAGAAGAATCCCCAATACTGCAGATGGATTTTGTTCTCTACCCAGGTAATTTTGATTAATACTTTTGGCTGAAATATGGCTGGCGGTGAAAGGGTTAAGTTAAGTAAAAATTGTGACCATGTCAATCAATCACTCAGTTTCTATTGCACTGATCAATATGTGCCTAATATTGTGTGATACCAATAAATAAATTCTATTTTAGAATTCAGATTTGTTCTTGAGAATGTTGTGGTTGTTTTGTAATGTCAAGAATTTACAACCACATACACACACACACACACACAAACAACAATACACACATAGAGATGTGCACATTATACTGATTAATATTTGATCAAAGAAACCACAAACACCACTAACTGTGTATACTTTTTGAAAGTTCTGTGAAAAGAATAAAACAAAGGCAAAAATGTTTGTGCTGGTTGACTTTTTGTCCCAAGAAGTAAACCAGCAGAAAGACAAAAATTTGCCTTTGTTTTATTCCCCAGAATGTATAATGAAAAATACTTAGGAGTAACTTTTGATAAGGATTTGTCTTTTGACCAACATATTCAGAATTGTATTAACCCTTTCAACGCTACCCATTCCTCAGCCAAAATTTACCATTAAACTTACCCGGGTAGACAAAAACATGTCTGCAATATTTGGGATTCCTCTGCAGTGTGCATAAAATAGGGCCTATCCTTACCTCCCAAAATAAAGAACATAAGGTCATTGGATACCAGATCCTCTATCGATGCATTTAATGACCTGGGTGTTAAATCAGTGTGTTACCAAGAGTCGACAGTGGCGACGAAAGGATTAACACTGCTAATAAGATGATTGGTGTAATTAAAAGAACCTTTGTCAACTTTGATCGGGATATATTCATCAAATTGTACAGTGCATTGGTTAACTATTAATATAAAATGCGCACCTAATATTAACACGTTCAAAAATTGCTTGGATGATTTTCAAAAATATTTAAATATGTTTAGAGGCTTTGACAATTGCTTTTTTTATTAGGAAAATTTGCTGTAATACACCTTGACCAATACACAATGCCTGTGTGTTTTACGGAGTGCGGGCAAGGCTTCTGTGTAATCGCGTCATCACTATGACACTTGATTAGGATTTACGTTTCATTGTTGGCTCCCCCCCCCCCCCCCCCCTCTTTTAATCTCTCTCCTCTCTCTCTCTCTCTCTCTCTCTCTCTCTCTCTCTCTCTCTCTCTCTCTCTCTCTCTCTCTCTCTCTCTCTCTCTCTCTCTCTCTCTCTCTCTCTCTCTCTCTCTCTCTCTCTCTCTCTCTCTCTCTCTCTTCTCTCTCTCTCTACGCTCTCTCATGGAGTGTAAGGAATTGACAGCATCTACTTTTTTTCTAAATCTTTGACTCCAAAATTAAACCAATATTGTTGTATTCTTCTGAGATTTGGGGTTTGAACAAATTGGAACATTTAGAAATAATTCATATTATTGCATTTAAGCGTTTATGGGGTGTTCTTGGAAGAACACCAAATAAAATGGTGTACAGAGATCTTGCCAGATATCCATTGTATGTAATTCATATGTGGCCGCTGTAAGATATTGGTTTAAGTTATTACAAATGGATAGCAAAATGATACCCCATAAAGCTTATAAAATATTATTGGAAATGGATTCATCTGGTAGAGATTGTTGGGTTTTTTTTTAAAAGAAGAGAAATCTTGTGTTTTAGTGGTTTCAATATTGTTTGTTTGCAACAAAATGTTGGACATGTTAAAGCATTGTTATGTATATTCAGGCAAAGGTTAATTGATATGTTCATACAAGAGTGGTCTGGAACCATTAGAGATTGATATCCATGCACATCTTACAGAACATTTAAGACAATACTCAACAACAACAAAAAGGTAATATGTAGTAGATATGGAAATTTCATTTTGCAATTTCACAAGTAAGATTCAATGTTCTTCCTTTAAATAACAATGTACATTGTTACATTACATTACATTAGAACACACAAAGTGTTGTCCATTCTGCAGAACTAAGATCGAAAATGAACATTTCCTTTTTGAATGTTCAGCCTAGAATGACCGTAGACAGAAGTTTCTCCAAGAATCAGCTGGACTTCCAGCTCACATGCTACCTAAAACCAGTTCATTTCATATGCATAACTTATCCAGGTATGTATTTTATGCTGTCAACAGACGGAAGAGAATATTTCTGAAGTAGTTCTAGTTAAATTAGTATGTGGTTCTACAAATGGTGTATAATTATAATCCAAGGGTATGTCATAGTATACAATCATTATAAACTAATATTTCGTGTGTGTGACCTTGTCATGTGTGTCAGATTTAGTATTACACACATTTTGTGATGTTGTTAGTCTTGGGACTTTTGCAAATTTCCTGGTTTAGTAAATTTACTGTAACATATCATAAATCATAAAGTTAAAGTTAAAGTAATTGAGTTTGTTTCTTAGGTTCTCAAAACATACATTGTATACCAATTTTTTTCTTATCAGGGCAAATTATATGCATAAGAGGAAAGTTTAATGGTGTGTTTGTTTTTTCTTCTTCAATTCTTGGATCAGTGAATAGCCAGCTCCGTACCCCTACTCCAAAGGACTGAAAAGTTAGTGCATTTGAAATGCAGAATAGTTTGCTTTGATAAAACTTTTCTGCGTCCAATGTCTTTATTTGTGAACCTCAGAAACAAAACCAGTTAACGTTAACTTTGAGTAATGTTCCGTGTTACATTAAAAAAAAAAATAAAAAAAAAATAAAAAATTTTTTTTATATAAATATTATTGTGCTGATTTACTTTTTCTCCCAATGGGGGAGGGACAGTGCCTTATGCAAAGACAGCTGTTTCGACCTAAGAGAAGGTCTCATCAGTTTGCATGATCGGCCTGCAATTTGACTGTCCAGTGGATGCCAACCTGAGCAAAAAAGATATTCTGCAAGAGAATGGTGTCTTCTTTGCATCAAATCGAAAATCCATAATAAAAGCAAACTAGCACAAAGTAAAACCATATATATATATACGTGTGCGCGTTCGCGTGTGTGTGTGTATGTGAGCGTAAAATAAAAGATAGCAAACCCCTCATTCATCCCCCCCATACCCACCCACCCCCACCCCCTAATACGTATCTGTTGTGTTCTCAAGCACTAAATAAATAGAATGATATAGACTATAGGTGGGACTTACCTAGTCAGTTGTACAGCGAAAATAAAGACGAAGGCAAGGATAAAGCACACAACATAACGCTTGCGGTTGAGAAGCTCCATAGCGCCTAGTCGATCCTTCTTACACGAGATGTCACTAAACCCAACAGTGTGTGATACGAATTACGGACTAGAAAGCAGGCACAGACTATGGTAGGTGAAGACGGGGTAAAAAGCCCATGGGCGGGTAAGAAGCCCATGCCAATTATCTCATGAAATAAATCAAATTTCAGTCACATTTTGCCCATGAGACGAGTGTTAATGTTTAGCATTCGTCTCATGGGCAAATTTGACTGAACATTTTCTTTATTTCATGAGATAATTGGCATGGGCTTCTTACCCGCCCGTGGGCTTTTTACTCCGTCTTACCTATATAAAAAACTGTATGTGCATGTGTGGCTCGAAAGTTCGATGTCAAACGTTGTGTGGTTGGGGTGGGTGGCGCTGGGGTGGGTGGGGGTGTTTGTGGGGGCAGGTGGTGGTGATGGGTGGTGTGTGGGGGGGGGGGGGAGGTTTGGAAGTGGTGTGTGTGTGTGTGTGTGTGTGTGTGTGTGTGTGTGACTGTGTGTGTGTGTGTGTGTGTGTGTGTGTGTGTGTGTGTGTGTGTGTGTGTGTGTGTGTGTGTGTGTGTGTGTGTGTGTGTGTTGTGTGTGTGTGACTGTGTGTGTGTGTGTGGTGTGTGTGTGTGACTGTGTGTGTGACTGTGTGTGTGTGTGTGTGTTGTGTGTGTGTGTGTGTGTGTGTGTGGTGTGTGTGTGTGTGTGTGTGACTGTGTGTGTGACTGTGTGTGTGTGACTCTGTGTGTTTGTGTGTGTGTGTGTGTGTGTGTGTGTGTGTGACTGTGTGTGTGTGTGTGTGTGTGTGTGTGTGTGTGTGTGTGTGTGACTGTGTGTGTGTGTGTATGTGTGTGTGTGTGTGTGTGTGTGTGTGTGTGTGTGTGTGTGTGTGTGTGTGTGTGTGTGTGTGTGTGTGTGTGTGTGTGTGTGTGTGTGTGTGTGTGTGTGACTGTGTGTGTGTGTGTGTGTGTGTGTGTGTGTGTGTGTGTGTGTGTGTGACTGTGTGTGTGTGTGTGTGTGTGTCGGGGTGGAGGAGGTGTCTGTATTGACGAGAGTATGTTAGTGAATGAGTATGTATGTGCGTTTGTGCATGTATGTATGTGTGCGTTTTTATGTAAGTATGTATGTATGTATGTATGTGCGTACGTATGTATGTATGTATGTATGTATGTATGTATGTATGTATGTATGTATGTATGTATGTATGTATGTATGTATGCATGTATGTATGTATGTATGTATGCAGGTGAAGACGGGGTAAAAAGTCCATGGGCGGGTAAGAAGCCCATGCCAATTATCTCATGAAATAAAGCAATTTTCAGTCACATTTTGCCCATGAGACGAGTGTTAATGTTTAGGGTTCGTCTCATGGGCAAATTTGGCTGAAATTTGCTTTATTTCATGAAATAATTGGCATGGGCTTCTTACCCGCCCATTGGGCTTTTTACCCCGTCTTCACCTATGTATGTATGTATGTATGTATGTACGTATGTAAATGTGTGTGTGTGTGTGTGTGTGTGTGTGTGTGTGTGTGTGTGTGTGTGTGTGTGTGTGTGTGTGTGGTGTGTGTGTGTGTGTGTGTGTGTGTGTGTGTGCGCGTGTGCGCGTGTGCGTGCGTGCGTGCGCGTGTGCCTGCGCGTGTGCATACGTAAAATGCGTGCATACGTATTAATTGTCAGTCACGCGCGTGCCTACAGTCAAAGTGGACCAAGCACGACGCGAGATAAATACAGTTGAAATCACAATTATGGGAGATCGATCATTATCATCCCATGCAATAATTATTACGTCCGGGGTCCCATAGCATACGTTTGGTATGTAAAAACAAAAAAGCAAGTGGGCTACCCATACAGAAACAGACCTAATGCCCAATAGGAATTGTTCGGAAATAATTAAGGGGAGTAATCTTATGGTGTGTGGGAGTGATCTTGCCTAATTCAATGGAGAATGTTTAAAGGGGTTTGCTGCTTGGTGAACATGTCCTAATGGGCATCAACGTCAACATATGGGGAATCGTTCTGCCAAGTTTCGTTAAGTTCAGTTCTGTGGTTTATTAAGTTGGTGTGAATATATTGCCCATAATCTTTTCCGACTATGATTTTCCAGATAGCAGAGGAGGCAGATGCTATTCTGAAAAGCTGGGCTTCTTCTTCTTCTTCTTCTCCGTTCCCAGGCCATATGGCCATAATGAGTATGTTAAAGCACGTATATATGTGTCCGGTTTTCAGTTTTCACTGGTCTCCCCACTGCGCACAGCCGACACGTTCCGATTTCGGAGGAGCTCAAAGGAGAACAATTATTTGGAAGATTTTTTTTTAAAGGCAGGAGAATGGGTCAAAAAAGTCAGAAAGATAGTAGATGATGAAAGCAAAGGGGAAAAGGCAGAGTCAAAGAGAGTGGCAGATTAGAGGAAGTTACAAAGCACAGAACTTCCAGAAGGTGGGGGAACTATTTTTTCGTACATGAACTGCGCAAGGACACGAAGTACGCGTAACATGTTTCGACTGCCTCCGCTCTGTTTCCGAACGCAGGGACATTTTGCGCAGTACATGAACCGCGCAAGGACACGAAGTACGCGCATAGGCTGCATCCTTTCGCCTGCCTCCGCTGTTTCTGAACGCAGGGACATTTTGCGCAGTACATGAACCGCGCAAGGACTCGAAGTACGCGTAACATAAGTTGCATCCTTTCGCCTGCCTCCGCTGTTTCTGAACGCAGGGACATTTTGCGCAGTACATGAACCGCGCAAGGACACGAAGTACGCGTAACATAGGTTGCATCCTTTCGCCTGCCTCCGCTGTTTCTGAACGCAGGGACATTTTGCGCAGTACATGAACCGCGCAAGGACACGAAGTACGCGTAACATAGGTTGCATCCTTTCGCCTGCCTCCGCTGTTTCTGAACGCAGGAACGCAGAGTTACAAATTAGGCAGTCCTTGTTTTAACCCTTTCACCGCCAGCCACATTTCAGCCAAACATTTCCATTAAATTTACCTGGGTAGAGAACAAAATCCATCTGCAGTATTGGGGATTCTTCTGTGACATATATATATATATAATAAGGTCTAGGGGAAGAACGGGGTAAAAAGCGCATGGGCGGGTAAGAAGCCACCCCAATTATCTCATGAAATGAAGCAAATTTCAGTCTCATTTTGCCCATGAGACGAGCGTTAATGTCTAGCATTCGTCTCATGGGCAAATTTGACTGAACTTTTCTTTATTTCATGAGATAATTGAGGTGGGCTTCTTACCCGCCCATGCGCTTTTTACCCCGTCTTCCCCTATTCTTACTTCCCAAAACTAAGACAATAGGGTCTTTTGGATAATATACCCCAATTTGATGCCTTTTAGTGCCATAGGTGTTCAAATCACTGTGGTGCTAAAAATGCGACTTTGGCGGTGAAAGGGTTAATTCGAAAAGGTGGAAGGTGGGAAGTGTTAAGTATGGTAACAGATCTAGGCAGGCAGTGAGTGAGTTCACAATTATCCTAACTTGTAATGTAGGTGAAAGGGTGGGAGTAAATAATCTGCTTCAGTTACCTGCAGAGTGCGAACCCTTTGCATATTCAGGCTGTTGTGTTTATGACAAGAGGGGACGCATTCCCTTCAGCCACATAATGCTAGTTTTAGTTTTAGTTTTTTTAGAAGAACATCAAATCGACTTTTTATTTTGGGGCATTGATCGAGCTTGTATGAAATGCGCGATCACATTCACATTGGTATAAGCTGCATAGACTTAATAAAAAACATTGTTGTATGGTGTGTGTCTGTCTGTCCACACACTGGTGGGTCGTCATTTGAAACCCACCTGCCTCGGAACCATGAAACCAAATACATAGGGGAAGACGGGGTAAAAAGCCATGGGCGGGTAAGAAGCCCATGCCAATTATCTCATGAAATGAAACAAATTTCAGTCACATTTTGCCCATGAGACGAGTGTTAATGTTTAGCCCCCCCAAAAAAAATTTTTGTCGTCTCATATATGAATGAAATTTGCTTTATTTCATGAGAATAATTGGCATGGGCTTCTTACCTGCCCATCGGGCTTTTACCCCGTCTTCCCCTACATACTTATTCTTGATAATGATCCTTCAAAGAAGACAGTGGGCAACATTTTGAAAGGGGACAATAAGCACAGCAAGAGCGAGAGCTGTGTGCTGGCCGTAGGACGCAAACCGTTTGCCATGCATCTAAAAAACAACATGCATGACTGTATTCAAATACAGTGTTGATTTGTTTGTATGTTGTCCTCTCCACCATTGTTGATGTGTACTGTGTGGGTGAGGGTCATAAAGGCGAGCTTGGCACATTCTTTTTTAAGAATGATGCTTTGCTTGTCTCACTTTGGTTCTGACCCACGCAATGCTAGGTGATTATGGTATCGTAATCAACTTTGGTGGAGGGGAGTTAATTAGAAAAAGAGAGTAAGTACCCTTTGTTCAATTTCGTCATCTCCTCTCTTGGCCTCACTATTTCATTCTTTGATTAACCAAACTTTCTTTCGAGGCTTACCAGTTTGTTCTGTGTTGTATGTTGTTTATGTGTAACATATTCAAGGTTAGAAGGCTATGCCACTCTTGGACATGGTGTTGATTTGTTTGTATGTTGTCCTCTCCACCATTGTTGATGTGTACTGTGTGGGTGAGGGTCATAAAGTCGAACTTGGCACATCCTTTTTTTGAGGACGATGCTTTGCTTGCCTCACTTTGGTTCTCACCCACGCACTGCCAGGTGATTGGCATCGTAATCAACTTTGGTGGTGGGGAGTTAATTAGAAAAAAGAGAGTATTCACCTTTTTGCTCAATTTCGTTATCTCCTCTCTTGGCATCACTATTTCATTCTTTGATTAACCAAACTTCCTTTCGAGGACTTACCAGTTTGTATTGTGTTGTGTGTTGTTTATGTGTAGCATGTTCAAGGCTAAGAAGGACATGCCGCCACTGGACTTGTGTTGATTTGTTGGTATGTTGTCCTCTTGCCACCATTGGTGATGTGTACTGTGTGGGTGAGGGTCATAAAGGCGAGCTTGGCACATTTTTTTTAAAGAATGATGCTTTGCTTGTCTCACTTTGGTTCTGATCAACGCATTGCTACTGTGATTGGCATTGTAATCGACTTTGGAGGATGGGAGTTAATTAGAAAAAGAGAAGTAATCCCCCTTTGTTCAATTTCATCATCTTCTCTTCTTGGCATCACTATTTCATTCTTTGATTAACCAACTTTCCTTTCGAGGCTTAACAGTTTGTTCTGTGTTGTATGTTGTTTATGTATAACATATTCAAGATTAGAAGTCTGTGCCATTCTTGAATAAATGTTTATTTGTTTGTATGTCGTCCTCATCACAATTGTTGATGTGTACTGTGTGGGTGAGGGTCATAATGGCGAGCTTGGCACATTCTTTTTTTTAAGAATGATGCTTTGCTTGTCTCACTACGGTTCTGACCCACGCACTGCTAGGTGGTTGGTGTCGTAATCAACTTTGGTGGAGAGGAGTTAATTAGAAAAAGAGAGTAATTGCCCTTAGTTCAATTTCGTCATCTCCTCTCTTTGCCTCACTATTTCATTCTTTGGTGAACCAAACTTTCTTTCGAGGCTTACCAGTTTGTTATGTGTGGTATGTTGTTTATGTGTAACATGTTCAAGGTTAGAAACGCTTATGCCACTCTTGGATAGATGTTAATTTTTTTGTATGTTGGCCTCTCCACCATTGTTGATGTGTATTGTGTGGGTGAGGGTAATAAAGGCAAGCTTGGCACATTATTTTTTTAAGAATAATGCTTTGCTTGTCTCATTTTGGCTCTGATCCACGCATTGCAAGGTGGTTGGTATCGTAATCAACTTTGGTTGATGGGAGTTAATTAGATAAAGAGAGTAAATTTTACCCTTTGTTCAAATTCGTCATCTCTTCTCCTGGCCTCACTATTTCATTCTTTGATTAACCAAACTTTCTTTTCGAGGCTTACCAGTTTGTTCTGTGTTGTATGTTGTTTATGTGTAACATTATTCAATGCTAGAAGGCTATGCCACACTTGGACAAATTTATGTTGATTTGTTTGTATTGTGTCATCTCCACCATTGTTGATGCGTACTGCGTGGGTGAAGGTAATAAAGGCGAGCTTGGCACATTTTTTTAAAGAATTATGCTTTGTTTGTCTCATTTTGGCTCTGATCCACGCATTGCTAGTTGATTGGTACCGTTAATCAACTTTGGTGGAGGGGAGTTACTTTTTAGAAAAAGAGAGTAATTACCCTTTTTTCAAGTTTCATCATCTCCTTTCTTGGCCTCACTATTTCATTCTTTGTATTCAAGTTTATTGTTGATCAACATCGCGTAAGAATTCGAGTGTAAGACGCATTGAAGGCGATAATGATAGTGGAAAATAACGACTGATTTGTTGAATGTTTTCTGAAAATTTGGTGCAACTTGGGCAGAACAGCCTTGGGTGGCATAAGCCATGACTGTATGGAAAGCCAAATACCTCA
>JAGGCT020004120.1:82931-131028 GCA_017654935.2 Phymorhynchus buccinoides
TTGCATTTCTTATTTGTTTTTGTTTTCTTTTTATTTTTTTGTCTCTATCATAGTTTGTCTACTGATCTATTTGTATTTCCTTCACATCTTTTTTTTCTTTTGATACAGTAGTTTTTTTTCTATTTTTTTTGTTAAGCAATCGTTTTGACTCTTTTTTCTTGTATTCTTTTTGACATCTTTTGTTGACTATGTTTGTAGCCAGATTGAGTCTCCACTTGTATCACTGTTCTTTTCTGAGTTTCTTTTTTGTGTAGGTTGTGATCTCTGTTTACATTTGTCTGATTTTAATTAACGGAACCTTTTTGATTATGAGATTTATTTTTGTTTATAATGGTTATTATTGTTAGTTTTATTTTGTTTTTTTTTACGTTAGTTTATTACTTTAAAGTCGTCATTTTTTGATTTGATTTTATGTTATAATTACTTGTAATTCAATTCATAAAATTTTTTTTGAGATTTTTTATTGGGTAATAAAATTTTGTGCATTTTTATTATTTGTATTATTTTTAGTATTTATTAATTTTATTTGTTTATAAGCTTCGTTTTTTTGTTTTTTTTTGTGTCATTAATTTTATTCAATGTTTAGTAAAGAGTAATTTTCTTTGTTTTATAGTTTTTATGTCGTTTTTTGTATATGTATTAAGTATGTTTTTCTTTATTATCTTGTATCATCATTGTTTGTTGGAGATTATTGTGTTATTACTTTGCTGGTTTCTACATTGTCTTATGAATAAAACTTTGTTAAATAACTCTTTTTTTCTTACTTAAACAAGTCTCATTTTTTTGTTTATGTAATTTTCTATTTTTGTTATTTATATGTTTGTTTGCTAGAATATATATATATTTTTAAATTAGAAAAGTTTATTATTTTATTTTTGTACTCTTTCTTTTAAACAACTGTAGATGTCTATTTACATGTTTGTCTTTATTAAAAAAGTGATTAACTTTTTATATGTCAAATAGTTATTGTTTGTTTGTTAGAACATTGTATCTTTTATTGTATTGTTTAGAATTTTTTTTATTTAAGGTTATATGTTTTATATTGTCGTTTTGTAAATCTTTGTATTAAGATATTTTTTTATGTTCTTTTGATAAAAAGTTTATTTTTTTTGATACTCTGTTGTCAATTCTTTTCACTATTTTATTAGTGATTATATTATATTTATGATTGTCTCGTTTATTCTTTTGTATTCTTGTTATTTTTTATTTTTGTTCTTAAAGATTATGATTTTATTATTTTTTATTGGAATTAATTCTTTAAATAATTTTTTTTTGATTATAATTTTTTTTAGGTATGATGTGTCTTTACTTTTTTAAAAGTCTTTATTCATTTTCGGATATATTTTTATATTGTCTTGGATACTCTAAAAAATAATTTTTCTGATTTATTTTTTGTTTTGATTGTCTTTTTTGTTATTTTAGTCTTTTTTTTTATATTTAGACTATATTTTGTTACGTTTATTTTAATACATTAGATCTTATAATAATAGTTTTTTTCTTTAGAGTTATCTATATATAATTTTTTGTCTTCTCTCTTATTTCTCTTGACTCTTATCATTTCTGTTCTGTTGTTAGTTTTGTTTTTAAATGTATGTTGTCCAGTCAAATAGAAATTGTCATCTTTTTTTTTTTTTGATATAGATGAAGTTCTATTTTTTTTGTAGTTTTTTCACTTTGTTTGCTTATTTGTATAGTAATTTATTGTCTTGTCTATTTATTGTTTTGTTGAACTTCTTTTTTTGTATAATTTAATTTTTTAGATATCTTTGTATTTAATTATTTTTGGGATCTATGTTTTATTTTTTCTGAAGTATGTAGTAGTATATTATTTTTTAACTCTTGATCTTTTTTTTCTTCTGTCGTTTATTTGGTATTTGGCTTGAAATCATATTTTGTCATATTTATATTCTTTTTTATTGTTCTGTTTCTATTTTCATTGTTTATTTTTTTAATTTTTTTTCCTATGTTTTTTATTTTTTTTGGTTTTTGGTAATCTTTATTGATTCTTGTCATTTTTTTTTTATTTTTATTTTGATATTATTGAATTGGTGTGTCTAGTGTTTTGGTATTCTTTTTTGTTCTTTTGATTCTTTTCTGTTTTTTGTTTCCTTTTATTCTTTTTTTTTTTTGTGTTGTGTTTTTTTTTTTTTTTTTGCTTTCCTTATTCGGCCTTTTTGTTTTGTGTTGGGTTTGTTGGTTTTTCTTAGCTTGTATTGGTTTCTGGTTATTTTCGTCTGGTTGTTACCCTTATTGTTTCGCTCTTCTTATGTCTTTTTTTCTTCCTTATCGTCTTTTCGGTTGTCTGTGTTTTGTGTCTTTCCGTTGTTTTTTGTTTTCCTATGTTCCTTTTGTGGTGTTGTTTTCATCCTTTTCTTGCCGTTGCCTTCTACTTGGTTTTGATTCTGTTTTTGTCATCCTGGTTTTGTTTTTGTTTTTTGTTTGTTTTTTATGAGTTTTTTTTTTTTTTTCCTTTCTTTGTTCTGTTCTTTTTTTGCCCTACTTTGTGTTTTGTTTGTTTGCGTGTTTTTCTTTTTAATTTTTTTTTTTATTTTTTAAATTTAAGAGATTCTTTTTGTTGTTGTTTCTATTTGTGTTGTTTTTATGTCTGTGGTTTTTTGTTTTTATCTTTTTACTCTCTCGGTTGGGTTATTTTTTCTGATCTTTTTCTTCTGTTTTTCAGCCCATTTTTATTTTGTATTTTTTCTTGTTCCACATTTTCGATGTTTTGTTTTTAATCTTTTTTAATTTTTGTCTTATTTTTTTTTTTTTTGTTTTTTTTTTTTTTTCCTTTTTTTTTGTCTGGCTTTTTTTTCTTTTTGTTTTTATTTCTTTTGTCTTTTTTTTTTACTTTTTTATTTTTTTTCTTTATTTCTTTTTTCTTATTTTTATTTAGTTGCTTTTTTTTCTTTTTTTTCTTGTTCGCTGCTTTTTCTTATTCTTTTTCCTCATATTATGCCTTCTTATTATTTTCTTTTCTTTTCTTCCTTTTTTTGTTTTTTTTGTCTTTCTTTTTGTTTATTTGTTTTTATCTTTCTTTTTTCGGATTTTGTTTTTTTTTTTTTTCCTGGTTTCTTTTGTTTCATTTCTTTCTTTTTCTCTTTTTGCTTTTTTTTTTTTTTTGTTGGGTTTTTTTTTTGTGGGTATTTCTTGATCTTTTTGTTTTGTTTTTTGGTATTTTTTTTCTCTTGTTTTTTTTTTGTCTTGTTATTACTTTTTTTATTTTATTTCTTTTTTGTCTTTTTGAACTTGTTTTTATTCTTTTTCTTTTTTTGGTTTTTCTCATCTTTTTTTTATTTGTTTTTTTAATTTTTTTTGTGTGGTGCTTTGTTCTCTTTATTGTATCTGTGTTTTTGTGTTACTCTGTGTTTCTTATTTTTGATCTTTTTGTGTTGTTTTTTTGCTGTCTTTGGTGCTTTAGGATATTGGAATGTTGTTTGTTTTATTTTTATCGGTACTGAGGTTGTTCGAAACAAGTGCAATTGTTTTTTGTTTGTTTGCATAATTATTTTTGTTTTGTTTTGTTATTTTTGTTGCTGTTTTTTTTTCTTTGCGGTTTGGTCTTTTTGTTTGCTTTTTCTCTTTTTGTCTTCATATTTGTCCTTTTTTTTCTTTTTTTTAGGTTGTTTTTTTTTTTTTAATTTTTTGTTGTTGTTTGCGTCTTTCTTGTTTGTGTTTTGTTGTGTTTGAATTCTATCTGTTTGGTTGTGTTTTTATCTGGTGTTCTGTTGTTTTAATCCTTTCTTGTCTTTTATCTTGTTCTTTGATTGTTCTTTCGTTTGGAGTTTTTTGAAGGAGATTTTTGCTTCTTAGTTGCTCTTTTTTTGGCTTTGTCTTTTCAGCTATGTTGTTTGGGTGTTTCTTTTTTGTATGTTTGTTTTTATGTCGTTTTGGTTCTATCTTTCAGTCTTAATGCGGGTTTTTAATTTACCGGCTTACGTTGGTTGTTTAGTTTGATGTGGTTTACTCTTATGAGCTAATTCGATTTCTCTGAAATTTGCATGTGTTTTTGTATTTAGTTTTTTTGCTATTTTTTGATAACTTAGTCATTTTGTATTGTTTGGTTTCTGTTTTATTTTTTTTGATGATTTTTTTTTTTCTTTTTCTTTGTCTTTTTTTTTCTTTGTTTATGGATATTTAGGGTTTGGGTGGGTTACATGTTTTGTTTAGCTATCTTTTGTCTCTTGGTGCCTTTTATGTTAAGAAGAGGGTTTAGAAAAAATATGAGATTAAATTTCGGGCTGTGATGTTTTTTTTGGTTTTTTTTCCCGGACGGTTGGAGGTTCTCTTTCTCGTCCGCTCTCGTATTTAGGGAGTATAAGGTTTCTCGTGGATTGACTGGCTATTGTCTTTTTTTTTGTATTTTGCTTATACTGTGGGCAAGTCAGCGGGGCGCGTTAAGTGAGCAAAACTTACTTTCATGGATCAGGGGTGGGGGAGGAGGGTAACAAAGGAAACCACTTGTTGTAATTGCCATGAAAGTGGGTGTGGCGCGAGGGGCGGAGGGGGTGGGGCAGCGGCCAGGCGGCTGGCAATTTGGCACACCGGGATACTCTGGCGTGGACGGGTTCTTTGCCTTTGGGTATATTCTTTATGCATGATGGCCCTCTGCCCTTCTCTTGTTTAATTTAAACACTAGTAATCCTTGTCTTCCATTGCAATTCCGTGTTATGGTCTGTCCTTTTTGTGGTGTTGGGCGGAGGCCATTCTTAATTACTTGTTTTATCTTCTCTTGTCGATAGTTCTCTCATCCTATGATTCAATATTCTACAGTTTATAATTAATTCACCTTTACTGGCTACCCTATCATTTTTACTTTTATTTAATTATTTTTTTTTCTTTTTTATTTGTTTTTGGGTGTTGTTCTTCTCCGCTTCTTATTTTTTCTTGTCTTGTTTTTTGTTTGGTTGTGTTGGTTGGTTTTTTTTTTTGTAGCTTTCGCCTTGCTGTTTTGAACTGTTTTTACGTCGCTTTTTCTTGTTTATGTACTTGCTCTTCTTTTATAGTCTTCTTTTTTTGCTGTTTCTTTTTGCATTTCAACCAGTCCCCGGACTGCCTTCCTGTATTCTTTTTTGTCTCTTTGTCTCCTACTTTTTATGTCTTGCCTCGTTTTTTTTTTTCATCTTCGTCTATTTTTTGTTTTTTTGACTCGTTCTTTCTCTACTTATGTTTCTTTTTTTTCCTTTTTCTGTCTTTTTTTTTGTCTTGTCTTTTGTTCCTTCTTTAATTTTTGTCTCTTTTGTATCTTTTGTCTCTTGTCTTCTGTTTTACTTTTTTTGTCCTCCTACTTGTCTATCTTTGCACTCTTTTGTTCGGGTCTCTTGTTCTTTTTTTTTTCTCCGACCTTCCCTCGAGTCTCGCTTTTACGGTTTTTTCTTTTTGTCCGTCTTATTTTTTTGTTTCCTTTGTATGTCCCCTTGTCTTTCTCTTCTTTTCTTTGCTTTCTTTTGGTGTCTCTCTCTTGCTCTCTTTTTCATTCACTTGGTCTGTTCTTTTTCTCCTTTTCTTTGACGCTTTGGGTCTATTTTTGCTGTGTTTCAGGTTGTATCTTATTGCCTCTCTCTTTTCTGTTTTATCTTGGTTTTGTTCATTAGTCTCCTCTCTCATTTGGCGTCTTTCTCCCCCGCTGTACCCTCTTTATGTCTACTTTCCGCTTATCCCCTTTTCTGCTCTCTTTTTCCCCTCATCTTTCTGTTTTTTCTTGGTTCTTCTTTCTTTGCTTTTCTGTCTTTTCTTCCCGTCTAGTTCTTTCTTTTTTCCTCCTGCTCTTCTGCTTGTCTTTGTTGTCTTTTGTTTCTCTGTTAGTTTTTTTGTATGTTGTTTTTGGTTCTTGCTTGTCCTTTTTTCCCGTTCCCCTCCCCGGCGGTTCTTTTTTTTTTTTTTTTTTGCGTTTATTCTTTGCCCATCTTTTTTTTTTTTCTGCGTCTCTTTGTCTTTTCCTCTTTTTTTTTTTTTTTTCGTCTCTTTTTTTTCTCTTTTTTTTTGCTTCTGTTTGGCTATTTTTCTTTGTTCCTTCTTTGTTCTTTATCGGTCGTATATTTTTTCTCTTCTTTCCCGTCTTTTTTCTTTTTTTTCTTCGTTTACTTTTGTTGTATTTTTTTTGTCAACTTTTTTACCCACGCGTTCTCTTCACGTTTTTTTTTGTCCCGTTGTCTTGTTTCTTCTTTTTTCTCTTTTCTTATCCTTTTTTTTTTTTGTCTTGTCCTGTCCCGTCTCTTTCTTGTCATCTGTTTCGAGTATCTTTTTTCTTTTCACTTTCTTTTCTCTATTTCTGTTTTGTTGTTTCTTTTTTTTTGTATCCGCTTTTTTTTTTGTCTTGTTTTTTTTCTTGTCTTTTTTTTCTCTTTTGGCTATCTTTTCATGTTCTCTTTCTTAGTTCCGTCTCTTTTCCCTCTTCTTTATTTTCCCGTTCTCGCCTTTTTGTTCTTTTCTTTCGCTCCTCTTCTTTCTGACTCCTTTTTTGTCTTTTGCCGTTTTTTGGTGTCTTCTTTGTTTCTTTTCTTTTTCTTTATCTTTCTTTTTTTATGGTTTTCCTTTCCCGTGTCTTTCTATTCGTTTGTTCCGTTCCTTCTGTTTTGGTTCTTCCTCTTTCTTGCTTTTTTCTTTTTTTTTGCCGCGCCCATACTCCTTTGTTCTTTTCGTCTTGTTCTTTCTGTTCATCTTTCTTCTTTCTTGTTTGCTTGTTTTTTCGCTTCTTTTTTCTGCTCCTTGTCTTTTGGCTCGTGTTTTCTCTTTTTTTCGTTTTCCGGGTATCTTCTTTTGTCTTGTTTTTTTTCGTTTTCTTTGCGCTTTGTTCCCCACCCTTTTGTTCACCTTTGTTGTTTTTTTTGTTGTGTCTTGTGGTCTTTTGTTTTTTTACCCACCTGTTGTCTTTTGTCGTCTTGTCTTTTTGCCGTGGTCGGTGTTGAGAGAGATTATCGTTTTTTTAAAATAAGTTCGCTGCTGACACCCTTTGCCCCGGTTGTGGCAGATTGATTATACCATGAATGCCGCTTTAAAAAATCAAATGTCTGAATAATGTCATTAATCCACATTTAAACCCACACAGTTGAATGGCCCATTTATATACCACCACAGGGGCGATACGCCAGTTGGTCAATGACGGAGGAGGTTCAAGTACTCTTAGGGGCGGGTGGCACCGCCAGAAGTTGTGACACATAATTTTGAGTTGTCAAAGATGCAACCAATGCCTCTTATAAGAATTAAATGAGAGAATACACTAAAATAACACTGGATCGCATTTCTCTTCACCTTTTCTTTCCATTTGGGCGTACTTGGAAGACGGTTGTAATAGGATGAATAAAATTGAATTCCCACTTCAAAAAAGCACATCGAGTGTCAACTCTGTTCCATCTGTAGCCAGACTTCAGGGTTATTTGCATCAAGTGGCGAAAGAATATATTGCCTTTATGAGCACAACTATCAGTGGTTACCCTTGTCCTGAGTATGGAGGACACAACACCCAAAAGACATAAGAAAATCCGACAGCAGCCAGGAACAAAGAATGGTGCCTATGTACAGTATCTTCCTGGACGTACCTCCAGCCTCTGTTACCCATGGCTGAACAGCCGTGCAATGAGTTCACCAGTGAAAACAGCTTTACTGGATAGTTGTGCAATTTACAAGGAGGGGGGGGGGGGGGGGAGGGGGGTTAACAATTTACATTATTCCTGGCTAGGGGGGTGATCATGCTGGTGAGCTACTTGGTTGTATTGGCAGGCTAGGGAAATTGTGATTGGATGTGTGTTGTGTTGTGTGTGTGTGCGTGTGTGCGTGTGTTTGTGTGTGTGTGGGGGGGGGGGGGAGCGTGCGTGCGTGCGTGCGTGCGTGTGTGTGCGTGTTGTGTGTGTGCGGGCGTGTGCGTGCGTGTGCGTGTGCGTGTGCGTGTGTGTGTGTGTGTAGTAATCGCTTAGAGCAGAGTCTGGACACTACAATAGTACTGAAGTACTAAAGCTCCTTTCATAATAAGACTGGAGCATCAAGACTCTTATTAGGTTCATCGTTGAGAAGCTGCTGAGGCTGCTATTATTATCACGTTAATACATCCACATAACAAAACCCCATGCCAGCTGAGCACTGGTATCAAGCCTACGGATACAATATCTCATCGCCTCATCATAGAAGTGTTCACGATGGCCAGAACTTGGATAAGACACTAACTTGTTAGAGTGGTCTTCCACCCAGTATGACTAACTTTGAAGCACGATGCTTCTAAGCTCATTGGCAATGAGACTATTTTGTGGAAGCAGACTCACTTTGAACAACATGTCATTCCTTTCAACTGTAGCTGGAAATGCGTGGGTCAGCACTTATTATAAAACATTGACTACTGGGGTAATTGTTGGCACCAGACGAGGCCCTGACAATCAGAAATCTGTAATGCAACAATGGGTGCATAGCAGGGCAGCACCCATCTGCACATAATTCTGCAAATAAAAGGAGACTTTGTGTGAAAAATCTCATGACAGATGCCATCAGAGATTCTGAAAATGATCAAAAGATTTTTTACCCACCTATAAAATAATAAATCGACACTGATCGCTGTGTTGTACTGCTTGGCGCATAGCAACAAATGCCAATCGTTAAGATGAAGGTTAGAGATGTCATCGGTACTTTGGTTAGCATCTATATAACCATAGGCTAATGTACTGCAATTATGATACCGTTACTGCAGAGATTTAAAATATATTAAAACAAAAAGTTGAAATATTCTGTGCAAATTCAAGGTCAAGCATTTAAGATGAAAAGCTTAGACATAAAATAGGTATCAGTAATTCAATATCCTCTATACACCTTAGCTTAGAAAAAAAAACCACCATACTTATTTTACGACAGCAGTGCCGCAAAAGTTGAAAAAAAAAAAAAAAAAATAAGCAAAGTTAATACAATAAAATCACATTCTCAAGGTCAAAGGTCAAGGTCAACAAGGCATACTGAAGGGCACATCAGTTTTGCCCATGAGACGAGTGTTAATGTTTAGCATTCGTCTCATGGGCAAATTTGACTTACATTTTCTTTATTTCATGAGATAATTTACATGGGCTTCTTACCTGCCCATGGGCTTTTTACCCTGTCTTTCCCCTAATGACGTTCCGCAATCAAAATGCTGTTGACACTGAAGGGGTTAAAGGCTGAATTGAACATATCCCTACATCAAAAATGGATAAACACACCTTAAGAAACCACCATGTTAAATTTCACGTCTTGTTACATGAAAATACCCAACACTACAATTTTGTTTAATTAAATATCTGTTCGCGATCAAAATGCCCCTGGCACTGAAGGGGTTAAAGGCTGAATTGCAAATGTCCCTATGTCAGAAATTGATAAACACACCATAAGAAATTATCATGCCAAATTTTATGCTTATTGCATGAAAATACACAACATTAGATTAAAAAAAAATATAGCTGTCATCGATCAAAATGCCCTTGGTACTGAAGGGGTTAAATGTCCCTACATCAGAAATTGATAAACACACCATAAGAAAATATCATGCCAATTTTTATACTTGTTTCTTGAAAATGCATACCACTAGAATTTTTATGTATTGATTTTTTTTTTTTTGATTTTTTTTTGCTGTTCCATCTTCTGGGCCATACACACCACTCATCCGAGTCCCAATTCAGAATGTTATTTATTTATTACTGTTTGTGATCAAATGTCCTTAGCATTGAAAGGGTTAAAGGCTGAATTGCAAATGTTCCTACGTCAGAATTTAACGAAGACACCGTAAAGAAAATTATCATGGCAAATTTCATGCTTTTTATATGAAAATGATCAATTCTAGAATTTTTTGTTAAAATTCCGATATCAAAATGCCTTTGGCACCAAAATGGTTAAAGGCTGAATTGAAGATATCCCTCTGTCAGAAATGGATAAACACAAGGTAAGGAACCTCCATGCCCAGTTTTATGCTTGTTACATGAAAATTCCCAAATATAAATGCCTTTGGCACTGAAGGGGTTAAAGCCTGAATTGCAAATGTCCCTACATCAGAAATTGATAAACACACCATAAGAAACAATCATAGCCAAATTTCATGCTTATTACATGAAAATACACAACACTAGAATTTTTTTAAAATTGGAACTGCCCGTGATCAAAAGGTTCTTGGCATTGAAGGGTTAAAGGCTAAATATAAAATGTCCCTCTGTCAGAAATAGACAAACATGCCATAAGAACCTAGCATGTCAAATTTCATGAAAATGCATACCACTAAAAAAACTTTGAAATGTATTTTTGTGCCCCCAAAATACCCTTGGCACTGAAAGGGTTAAAGGCTGATTTGCAAATGTCTCTATGTCAGGAATTGATAAACACACCATAAGATACCATCATGCCAAATGTTATGCTTGTTGCATGAAAATGCACAATTCTGCCATTCGGTCTTCCACTATAATTATACTGACATTTACTGCTGTGACGTGTTGTTTTGAATAAAGATCGTTTTATAAAAATGAAAAAAAAACTAAATAGGCAGCATTTTGATAATTATTTTATGCTTTATTGATATTTTTATGTTAAGAACAGGCCCCCTAACTTTCCTACTTTCCGCTATCGTTCTCTACGCCATACGGCCTGTTGACGTTTTATTGACTTATGTGTCATATTAATAATTGACGTCATTTTCTTCAAAGATTAGAACAGTGGGCATCAGGTGTGTTCATTTTGGTGTTCTGAAGTCATGTTAGAAACAAAACTGATAACACGGTAAGCCTAAGATCTGTGAAGAAGCTTCCTAGTCCATGAATTCGCCATTGTTTTGCTTTCACTTTCGGTGCCCAGGGGTGTCATGACTCAAGTTTGTCTCGTTTTTTTCACGCTTTCATCTCGTACGCGATATACTGCCGCAAACCTCCCGCTTGAAAGTAAAAAATCAAGTCGTTTTCGACTCAGGGGACTTGGATATAAAAAATACTATAGCCAAGGCGGTTCAGAAAGACAATTTATTTCAAATAAATACTTAATATAAAGCTGTTTAATACAGATAAGCAATTTAAAACGATTTTTCAGCCCAAACAGGGTTTATTTCTCCTTTAAAATAGTAGCACACAAATTCGAAGTGATCCTGTGACATGGTTCACGAAAGATTGTGATAGCCCTCTCCGCAGAGTGGCTGGGGGCTAATAAGTACTAAAATAGGATATAATTCACATAGTTTGAATCATTTCAGCAAATCAATACTATTTTTCTTACAAAAGAAAGCATTAGATACAAAATAATAGGCCTATGTTAAAGTGTCGCTTCCAAGACTATAAAGTGGGCTGAAAGACTTCTTATTGTATAACAAGAGCCTAGCGCAATTAATTATTTTCTTTTAATCGACACTGATTTCTAATAAAACGGTTGAAACTGACTTTGTCACACCTTGATTGACCCTGAATGACCTCTCACATCGGAAGCAATTAAAATACACGCCATATTTGGTAAATAAGAATGCTGGGAAATGTTCTCAAATGGCAGTCCCAAACCATGCCACGCACTGATTTACTGAGTTGGCACTGAAAGTGTGTCCTTTTAGTTATTTGATTATTTCTGTTTGTTTTGATGCAGACAACAGACATGATAGTATGTGTGTCAGGCCCAAAATAAAAGGGTGATGGTAAGTCTAGCAATAAGCACAGTGAGTAATGTCTGCTTCGACGACGAAATTCAGTCTAGATGTAGATCTAACAAGTAAGTTTACTAATAACAGTGTGACAGTGTCACTGTCAGCAACAGGAGGCAGGGCGTCTTCTCCTTATTTCTTTGAACAACTGTAACTGCCGATGTGGCAGTGTATTTGTCACGCAGTTTTGCCCATGTTGGGTTTCACTAGTGTGTCTTGCATGCGCGTATTATTGTTTTGCTTAGTTGCGTGCATAAGTGGGGTTTTTTGTGTGTCAGTGTGTTTGTCAGGATGTTAGTGTGTGTGTGGATCCTTTTGTTGTGGCCTCTGCTTGTGCGGTGTATTGACTTGACCGACGATTCATGACTAATCATATGACTGACTTTCATTGACGTAACTGGACTGATGTGTGTTGTTTAAGGCCTGTGTTTGTTTGCTGGTTGTGTTCTCCTTGCAATTTTACTCATCAATTACAACAATCTACGTCATTGTACATTTGGCGTCATAGCCTTGACGTATATTTACATTTACATCACAGTTACGTACATCGTCTTTTCAGCAGTTGTTTTCTGAGCACATTGTAACTGTCTGGCAGGATTAGCTTCAGTTAGTCTTGCATTATCCGCCCGTTTCTGTCGTGGTTTGTAACTTGCTGTTTCTTTTATAGTGTTCCATGTAGATCTAGTTTAAAGTTGTTTTCTAAATACCTAATGTTTTCTAGAAAGTGCTCTGTTGTTAGCGACGTGAATAAAATATGATAAAAAATGTAAGCAATTCTCAGAGTAATTGCTGTGAAATGAGATAAAAATAGTTAACTTACTGTAAAAATGTGTTTTCTGTCAATAACTGGCGTGATTTATCGAAACATTGGTCTATTTCTTCATACAATGCCGATACAAGGCTGAAGATAGCGACGTGAATAAAAAATCTTTTTAAGCAATTCTCAGAGTAATTGCTATGACATGAGATAAAAATAGTTAACTTGCTGTAAAAATGCGTTTTCTGTCAATAACTGGCGTGATTTATCGAAACATTGGTCTATTTCTTCATACAATGCTGATACAAGGCTGAAGAGACATTTTTGTTGCAAATTCCTTCCAAGAATCAAGATGATTGAAAGTTCCACAAAACTCGATTAATTTACAGAAAAATAAGCATTCAAAAGTCGAGTACTGCCTGTAGAAACTATGCATACGTTTTTATAAGAAAAAACACTCAAATATTTGGGTTTTCATGATACTGGTATTTGAATCGAACAGAAACTATTTTCGCTTCAGTAATGGCGTCTTCCCATGACGTCATCTCGCGAGACAGGCTCGCGCAGTAGCAGACATTTTTGTTCCCCAACGATTTTCAAAAAGTTTAAAACCACAAAAAATTATTATGTGCAACATCGTAAGCTTAAATTTATGGCGTCGAAGCAAACATTAGTGATTTCCTGATAAAGTTAGTAGTTTGGAGCAAAGCATTGTTAGATTCAGCGTTTGACGATCGTTTCCACTTCGCAAGGGAAGCCACTCCTTTTGTAAGAAAACGAGGCAAAATGTCGCCAAATCGGTACGACGGTAGGCTTACCGGGGTGGATGTAGGACAAAAATGGCACGGTAGATGTTTTTTAAAACCTTTGAGAACATCACTATAAGGCTTCGTCTTGTGTCCGCCACTGTTCATTAGCGCGGGGTGGACTTAAATAGCGAGCGGACAACTGATTCTGTCAACGCTTTTCCACTCGGTAAACTCCGCACCGCCGATCAGTGATCTGTCTGAAAGATGAAATTTTCGGCTTGAAAGCAAGGAAACTGAATCCTCTGTACACCCGTCACGACTTCTTTTAAGGTAGAAATAATGCAGCAACAAGAAGAAATTCTTCTTTTTCAATATTGGCCCGCTTGCAAACTCGAAAAGTTTATTATTTTTTGATTAGCTTAAATTTAAACAAAGGGACGTAACTCTGTGTCAGACTGGTACAAATACCATCGTCGCTAATGAAGAGACATTTTTGTTGCAAATTCCTTCCAAGAATCAATATGATTGAAAGTTCCACAAAACTCGATTAATTTACAGAAAAATAAGCATTCAAAAGTCGAGTACTGCCTGTAGAAACTATGCATATTTTTTATAAGAAAAAACACTCAAATATTTGGGTTTTCATGATACTGGTATTTGAATCGGACAGAAACTATTTTCGCTTCAGTAATGGCGTCTTTCCATGACGTCATCTCGTGAGACAGGCTCGCGCAGTAGCAGACATTTTTGTTCCCCAACGATTTTCAAAAAGTTTAAAACCACAAAAAATTATTGTGTGCAACATCGTAAGCTTAAATTTATGGCGTCGAAGCAAACATTAGTGATTTCCTGATAAAGTTAGTAGTGTGGAGCAAAGCATTGTTAGATTCAGCGTTTGACGATCGTTTCCACTTCGCAAGGGAAGCCACTCCTTTTGTAAGAAAACGAGGCAAAATGTCGCCAAATCGGTACGACGGTAGGCTTACCGGGGTGGATGTAGGACAAAAATGGCAGTGGTAGATGTTTTTTAAAACCTTTGAGAACATCACTAGCGGCTTCATCTTGTGTCCGCCACTGTTCATTAGCGCGGGGTGGACTTAAATAGCGAGCGGACAACTGATTCTGTCAACGCTTTTCAACTCGGTAAACTCCGCACCGCCGATCAGTGATCTGTCTGAAAGATGAAATTTTCAGCTTGAAAGCGAGGAAACTGAATCCTCTGTACACCCGTCACGACTTCTTTTAAGGTAGAAATAATGCAGCAACAAGAAGAAATTCTTCTTTTACAATATTGGCCCGCTTGCAAACTCGAAAAGTTTATTATTTTTTGATTAGCTTAAATTTAAACAAAGGGACGTAACTCTGTGTCAGACTGGCACAAATACCATCGTCGCTAATGAAGAGACATTTTTGTTGCAAATTCCTTCCAAGAATCAAGATGATTGAAAGTTCCACAAAACTCGATTAATTTACAGAAAAATAAGCATTCAAAAGTCGAGTACTGCCTGTAGAAACTATGCATATGTTTTTATAAGAAAAAACACTCAAATATTTGGGTTTTCATGATACTGGTATTTGAATTGGACAGAAACTATTTTCGCTTCAGTAATGGCGTCTTCCCATGACGTCATCTCGCGAGACAGGCTCGCGCAGTAGCAGACATTTTTGTTCCCCAACGATTTTCAAAAAGTTTAAAACCACAAAAAATTATTGTGTGCAACATCGTAAGCTTAAATTTATGGCGTCGAAGCAAACATTAGTGATTTCCTGATAAAGTTAGTAGTGTGGAGCAAAGCATTGTTAGATTCAGCGTTTGACGATCGTTTCCACTTCGCAAGGGAAGCCACTCCTTTTGTAAGAAAACGAGGCAAAATGTCGCCAAATCGGTACGACGGTAGGCTTACCGGGGTGGATGTAGGAAAAAAATGGCACGGTAGATGTTTTTTAAAACCTTTGAGAACATCACTATAAGGCTTCATCTTGTGTCCGCCACTGTTCATTAGCGCGGGGTGGACTTAAATAGCGAGCGGACAACTGATTCTGTCAACGCTTTTCAACTCGGTAAATCTCCGCACCGCCGATCAGTGATCTGTCTGAAAGATGAAATTTTCAGCTTGAAAGCAAGGAAACTGAATCCTCTGTACACCCGTCACGACTTCTTTTAAGGTAGAAATAATGCAGCAACAAGAAGAAATTCTTCTTTTTCCATATTGGCCCGCTTGCAAACTCGAAAAGTTTATTATTTTTTTATTAGCTTAAATTTAAACAAAGGGACGTAACTCTGTGTCAGACTGGCACAAATACCATCGTCGCTACTGTTGTGTTTCAAGAAAGATTTATTCCAGTTCGTTCAGCCATAAGGTAAATTTAGGCATGTTTTTTACATCTCTTTTATATTATATTGAATGTTTGATGTATTTTTCATGGTTCAAAATACGCTTTATTATGTGATATGAGTTATTTTAGGGTTTGAATTTGCAAATGGTTAGATGAACATGTCGATTGCTCGCTTTGAGTTTTCCTGATCAGTTTTGCGGGTTTGCGTTTGATAAATTCAATTGTTCAAATGTAATATTGTGTTTAAGGAGAAATCCCGTTTTTTTCTGTGCAAATTGATAGTTAACCTATTTGGCAGGTTTTTTCGTGAGCGATCTGTAATGGTAATGTGAATTTTATAGTTTGGAATCGACCAAGATAGTAGATCGCTAAAGGTTCTTGTTAGTGTCGCTTTTGCTGGGTATCTGTCTGTTTCTAAATTGATCGTTTTGATTCGGAGAAAGGTGCTCAAATTTCGCTGATATGCTCTGTGTAATGAAAACGTTACTGAGAACGATCGCGATTTGATGTCCTTTTTTGGTAGATGTTTATTGTTTTGAACGATGAATAATTGTAAGAAGACTTCGTTTTTCGTTTCTCGCAGTTGTTGATAAATCGATTTATTAGTTGTGGTTTCCGTCATATGAGGCGGGAGCTTCTGCCCAATTTTTCCTTGGCAATTGTAGTCAAATCAATTTAGATTTATTGACAATAAATCATCTAGTTCAGTTGCAAGCAAGTTTAATTGTTTCCAACATGTATGCTGTAGCTTGCCAGTTTTGATGCAGTTTTTAAGTCCAATGCTAGGCTAGTTACGGGTTGGTTTGATATGATTATTTTGTTATTAATAATCCTTTGCTTGGTAGTCAAGTTCTTTTGCGAAATAATATCTTTTAAAGTCGCTCATTGATGTTCTTAGATGTTGGGATCTTATTTCCCTTTGTGTAGTTATCAAGGGAGTTTTAATTGCTTTGGTTCAATGTTGAGGAGAAGTTGTGTGCCCAGTTAAAGGGGTTTTCATGGGCCAATGTTTAACTGAAGTGGTTCTCCCGGGCCAGTGTTGTCTAAGGGGGTGCTCTGGGCTAGTGCAACTTAAAGGGGGTTTCCAGGTTATAGCAACTGAAGGGATGTGTCAAGTTGTTGCCTAATTAAAGGGGATTTCCGTGGCTGAAGTTTGGGCTTATATGTAATGGTCTATGGTAGTTCACATGTTCCTAATGATGTTTACGCGTTTGTTCGTTTTTGGAATGTGTTTTGATGTCGTTGTTTACTGCTGATGAAATTGTTTGATGATGTTGTGGCACAACGCTTATTGCCTTAGTTCTCATAGTTTTGCTATTGTGTTTTGTTCATTGCAGTATTTTACCGCCTTTGTCACCGTCGACATTGTTTACGCCGTCGGCAACGTCAGAGTAGTTGTAGTCACTAGTGTAACGTTATTGCCAAATGACTCATGGCTTTGTATGAATAAACGTCATCATAGTTTCAACATCTCTGTAGTGCGAGTTATTTCTTATTACCAAGCGAATTGACGAAAGTTGGATGGATCTGAAAGCACGCAAGCAGCCACAGTAAAATACTTCCCATCGTCAGTTCCCTTGATGTTTGGTCCAGTTGATTTCCCTAAGCCATAGGATTGTCTTCAACTGTGAGGTCATCGTATTAGTCAAGCATCAAGACAGCAAGTTTCTACGCTAACCCGACACATTGTATGGTACCTTTCCCTAAGTAGCGGTATGCAAGACTGGCTCCTTCAAATAGTACCATGTAGTTCCGCCTATTCTTCGAAGTTGTTTTAGTTAAGTACCATTTCAGAAGCTAGGCACAAGAAGACGACCAAATTAGTCTATGGATAAGCATCTGTTAGGCAGGAGTTTCGGATCAAGTAAACAGCTTTGTCCTCAAGAAGATCTACGATAGTTCGGTCATCATGGCTGGATTGGATGAAGATGTTGAGTTTGGTTCCATTGAATCCGAAGAAGAGATAGACCTGAAAGATGTTTCTCCTGATGGAAAACCCAAGCGGGTGAGAAAGCTCACAAAGAAAGGTCTAGGACTTATCATTAGTGACAAGATGCTACAGTTCAAGCACCTTAGTATTCAAGTGACTCGAGAGATCATAGCAGCTACTGAAGAGCTCAGGAAGGAAGATAGAATACGAGAGGTCCTGCTACACCACAGAGAACAGATCTCGTCGAAGTTCGCTAGTCTCTCCAAGTGTGAATCTGACCTTCAAGAGCTCGAGTCAAATGAGACAGTCGCTGTAAGCCTAGCAGAAACTCAGGCAGCAGTTTTCAATGCCATCTCACAGCTAGTGACATCCACTGCAGAAAAGGCAGACTCCATGAGATCAAGATGCTCAAGACCAGCGCATAGTCAGACGTCGAAGCATTCCAAAGCCGCTTCCAGAGTCCACACTCGCTCTGATGTCAATTCCTTGAGATCTAATACTTCCGTCAAAATTCTAGCTAAAGCTACCGCCGCAGCTCTTGTCGCCAGGGCAAAGGGCCAGAGTTTGGCACATGAAATGTATAGAGAGATTGAAGCTGCGGATGAAGAAGAGCGAGCTGAGCAAGCCAAGGAAGAAAGAAAGAAGAGAGAAAGGCAGCGACAATTAGCTGAACTCGAATTGAGAACGCAAATCGCCGAGCAGAAAGCCACGATAGATGTGCTGGAAAGCTATGAACAATCAAGCAATCCTCCTGAACTTCCACTTCTTAGTCTCTTAGACTACCAACCTGGTGGACCTCTCGCCTATCCTAAGTTCGCTAATCCCGTAGTTAGCCATGAGTCAGCTAGGCAATACGTTAGCTACATGACCACCTCTCCATTGGATACCAGAGCCGATCAACACACGACGTCGGCTGGCACGGGCCCCTCAACTGCTGCCCTGGTGTCTACGGGTGCGAGGACCACAACTGCTGCCCCCTCCGCTGTCCCTACATCGTCGACAGATGGACTTGTCTCATCGAGCGCTGCCCCCGCTGTCGTCTCTATGTCGCCGAGCTTCAGTGACAGCCAAGGCGCCGTATTCTCTGCCGTCACTACGTCGCTTCCCAGGACCGTCTACGGATCTTCCGTCGGACCAGCAGTGGTGTCCACGACTTTCAACGTCACTGCTGGAGCGGACTACAGTTCAAGCGCTGCTGTGCAGGCCACGGCGTCCATGCACCAGCCCATTATGTCCACACTGCCTTTCCTGTCGTCGGGTGAGCGTCGTCACATCGACGAGCCCTCTACACACCCCTCAACTTCTAGGGTGGGCTTGTTTAGGTCAGCCCCAACTGATTCAGGCTTCGTGATGGGTGCTGATCGGTTCAGCATCTATGGACAGCAGCTACCTGGTCACAAGGACGCGAATGGTCTACGTTCCGGCATCCCCTCCGATTCATTCGTCTTAGACCCTCGTCTACGCCCCCAAGCTAACCTCTTCACACCAGGGGTGCCTGGACTCAATCGGCATGTCAGCCCAGAGTCGTTACGGATCGGCGGACCTCGCACTGCCTCTACTGGTGTCGACTTCACTGCCGTCCCTACGAGCGACTCTCACATTCACGTTGGAAGCCTGTCTTCGCCACAGCCCAGTTTGTTCCATTCGAGTACCTTGCTCCATGACTCATACTTGGAATCCGTGACCAAGACTCTCGCGGACGCACTGACGCTGAACCGGCTGCCTCTACAAGAGCCCTGCATCTTCTCCGGCGACCCTCTGCTGTATCCGACCTGGAAGTCCTCGTTCTCCTTCCTCATTGAGCGGCAGAACATTCACGCCAGCGAGAAGCTTCTGTACCTTCAGAAATATGTCAGTGGTCCAGCCAAGGAGGCAGTGAGCGGGTTTTTCCTCTTGAGGGACACTAGGGCCTACGAACAAGCCATGACCGTGCTAGAACAGAGGTTCGGGAATTCGTATGTGATTTCTACAGCTTTCCGCACCAAGCTCGACGAGTGGCCAATAGTCAAGAACAAGGACGGTGTTGCCCTGCGTTGCTTGTCGGACTTTTTGCAGCAGTGTGCCTTGGCAGCGAAGGAGGTGGGTGGGCTCGAAATCCTGAACGATGCCCACTACTTGAAGCGCATTGTCGAAAAGCTGCCAGATTGGATGACACATCGGTGGAGTAGGAGTGTGGTGAACACAAAACTCTACAAGAAGCGCTACCCAACCTTCGAGGAGTTGGTGACCTTTGTCACGCTGGAGGCCGAGATCACGAACGACCCAGTCTTCGGAATCGCTACTCCTGCCACCTCTTCAGCTGCCAAGCCTGTCCTTCGAATGTCTGTGCCACCTAGCAAGAAGGTCTCGCTGGTTACAACGTCCGAATCTATGGAAGCAACGTGCGATTTCTGCGGTTACACCAAGCATGGAATAGCAGAGTGCCGTAGCTTTCAAAAGAGACCAATCAAGGAGAGGAGAGACTTTGTACTCAAGAAAGGACTGTGTTTCGGGTGCCTGTTGACAACTGAACATCGATCTCGACAGTGTTCCCAGAGAGTAACGTGCATTACCTGTGGCAAGAAGCATCCTACGTGTCTGCACGACAACGACTTCGTGTCGACGTTCGTTGCCAGAAGGGGCAACGGCGGTAACTCTAGGCAGTCTACAGCAGTGAACGTCAGTAGTCATCAAACGTCATCCAATCCTGTGGTGGTCGCTACGTTCAATTCGAAGTGATCCTGTGACATGGTTCTTAAAATAATTGCCAGGAAAATGAAAGGACACGAATGATCGTGATAGCCCTCTCCGCAGAGTGGCTGGGGGCTAATAAGTACTAAAATAGGATATAGTTCACATAGTTTGAATCATTTCAGGAAATTGTACTATTTTTCTTTTAAAAAATAAAAGGATTGGATACATAGTGCATGTTTTTACAGTTCTCTAGAGTCCCATGGTGGCCATTTTGAATATGACGTCATAACTCAAAATGCCCAACATTTACAACTTGGCCTCCAACGGATTTGGATTCAGCACCCTCAAATCATGTTAGATCGACATAAAAACCTAATATATATAACAAAACAAGGTCAAGCTTAATTTCGCCTAGATTATGAGGTTTTTTTCAAAATTTATCTTTTGCGGAAAGAGGGTGTGAGGGCGACAGGGGGGGGGGGGTGATGATGGGCGGCGGTGATAATAGATGGTACATCTATCGGCTTGCGGAACGTGTCAGCGTAGGAAAGCGGCGAAGATCAAAGCAACCGTAAGACCACTGGCCGGCCAGACGTCGATTTGCGGCTAAAGCCGGCGCCACACGGCATGCAATTTGACCCAAATACAGTGAGATTGTGACAATCTGAGTCACAGTTCACGTGAAATTCATAATTGGGGTTTATTTGAGTATAGTGAGCGGAAATGGTAGAATTGTTTTGAGATGGACGTGTTTCACGTGTCGTATCGCATTGATAATCGGATCGTATGTAGTGTGGCGGACCCATTAAGACAAACGAGTAAGCATACGTCCAAAAGACCCACTGTATACGAAGCAATTTAATTGTGTTGATGTCTGTGAGTTATGACTTACATGAAAAACGTCTGTCCCAAAAAAACATTTGAACTGTTTTGGTTCATTCCATCTTCTTCTCTCATCGTGTTCTACTACCCACCTCACCCCTTCTCTCATCCCGTTCTACTACCCCCCCCCCCCCCACACCACCACCCCCAACCATACCGCTCTCTCTCCCGATTCTCTTCAAATTTGCTGCCAGGCGGGCCGTTTCCCGTTGGCGCTGCTCTGAGAGTGACGCGCTCTCCCGATTCTCTTCAAATTTGCTGCCAGGCTTTGCCCCGGCCCACAGCAAGCCTGACAGCAAATTTGAAGCGATTCAGTTAAGAAACGGCGGAGTTATAAGGCCCCGTTTCCCGTTGGCGCTGCTCTGAGAGTGACGCGCTCTCCCGATTCTCTTCAAATTTGCTGCCAGGCTTTGCCCCGACCACAGCTTTGCCCCAGTCACAGCAAGCCTGACAGCAAATTTGAAGCGATTCGGTTAAGAAACGCCCGTTTCCCGTTGGCGCTGCTCTGAGAGTGACGCGCTCTCCCGATTCTCTTCACATTTGCTGCCAGGCTTTGCCCCGGTCACAGCAAGCCTGACAGCAAATTTGAAGCGATTCGGTTAAGAAACGGTGGAGTTATAAGGCCCCGTTTCCCGTTGGCGCTGCTCTGAGAGTGACGCTCTCTCCCGATTCTCTTCAAATTTGCTGCCAGGCTTTGCCCCGACCACAGCAAGCCTGACAGCAAAGTTGAAGCGATTCGGTCGAACAACGGCGGAGTTATAAGGCCCGTTTTGTGTTTTAAACAACACACACACACACACACACACACTTGCCTTTTTATTATATGATGCACGCAAAATCGAGCGCGCGCACACACACATATACATACATACATACATACATACATACATACATACATACATACATACATACGTACATACATACATACATACATACATACATACAAAACACGCAAAAACATATACATACATGCACAAACGCACATGCATACTCATTCACTAGCATACTCTCATTATTACAGACACCTCCTCCACCCCGACACACACACACGCGCGCGCGCGCGCACACACACGATCACACACACACACACACACACACACACACATTTTCAAACACCAACCCCCACATACCACCCTGGCCAAATCACCCACCACCACCACCCTACCCACACAAACACCCCCCACCCACCCCCCAGGCCAACCACACAACATTTTACATCGAACTTTCGAGCCACACATGCACAAACAGATTAATATAGGTGTAAGACGGGGTAAAAAGCCCACGGGCGGGTAAGAAGCCCATGCCAATTATCTCATGAAATAAAGCAAATTTCAGTCAAATTTGCCCATGAGACGAACGCTAAACATTAACATTCGTCTCATGGGCAAAATGTGACTGAAATTTGATTTATAACATGAGATAATTGGCATGGGCTTCTTACCCGCCCATGGGCTTTTTACCCCGTCTTCACCTACCATAGTCTGTGCCCTACCTACTAGTCCGTAATTCGTATCACACACTGTTGGGTTTAGTGACATCTCGTGTAAGAAGGATCGACTAGGCGCTATGGAGCTTCTCAACCGCAAGCGTTATGTTGTGTGCTTTATCCTTGCCTTCGTCTTTATTTTCGCTGTGCAACTGACTAGGTAAGTCCCACCTAGTCTATATCATTCTATTTATTTAGTGCTTGAGAACACAACAGATACGTATTAGGGGGTGGGGGTGGGTGGTATCTTTTATTTTACGCTCACATACACACACACACACACACACACACACACACACACACACACACACACACACACACACACACACACACAGAGAGAGAGGCCTACATATACACACACATACACACGAGGTACTCAATTAACATTTTGTTGGATCCCATCTCATTGTTCTTTTTATTACAATGAAAAAGTAGACAGGGCAGCTAAACATGAAGCTAAACATGGTTTTTACTCTGAATGCCTTGATTTTCCCCTATCTCTGCACGGACAGTGCAACTTAGTTGCACATTTGGAAAACTTGCCATTATAACTTTAAAAATCGTGATAATCAAGAACAGTTCAAGAGTATTAAACATAATTTTAGTGTAAGTAGAAAGTTATTTTCTTTCATGTATAAATGGAAACTAGATGCCTTTAAAACAAAATACGTTAAAAGCATAGTTTGCATATGTGGAAACAAAATAACTAATAGTCATATTCTATCATGTAATGACCTAAAGAAATTTATTCCTGTCATGCTGCAAAATAGCGCTTGTAGTATTTTTAAATCAACAGCCTTAACGTACACGTTTTTCGCTAGTTTAGAACGCAGTCCAATAGGGAAGTACTTGTAATTAATATTCATTCTATTAGGTGGGTTATGAGTTGTTTTCCTTAGCTTAGAACTCGGTCCCATAGATAATTATTTGTAATTTGTTTCTATTGCTATTATTGGATGACGGATGGGAGGGGGGACGGATGTGGGCCGGGTGAGGGTGGAGTGTGTGAGGGGGTGGGGGTGGGGGGTAATGTTTGGGGTTTTGTTTTCCATTTGAGTAGATTTTTGTTTTTGCTGTTATTGGTTTTTATTCCTTTTTTTTTTTTTTTTTGGGGGGGGTTATTTATTACTTCTACAGTGCAGTCCTATCCATTAATATTGGTTGTGCATACACCTGCATGCACACACTTTTGATATACACACACATGCACACATTCACATGCACGCAACCACTTTAACATATACAAACGTTTTTTAAAATCATTTTTTTGGGTCTAATATCACGAGAAGTAGATAGACGTTAAATGAAAGACACACACACATACACACACACACACACACACACACACACACACACACACACACCACACACACACACCACACACACACACACACATGCATACACATACACACACAGACATCTCCTCTGCATGATGTTAACAAAAGCACGTTATTGCTTATTCTATTACCCTCTATAACTACATTTCATTCAATTCAATTCAATTAATTCAATTCTCTCTCTCTCTCTCTCTCTCTCTCTCTCTCTCTCTCTCTTTCTCTTTCTCTCTCTCTCTCTCTCTCTCTCTCTCTCTCTCTCTCTCTCTCTCTCTCTCTCTCCTCTCTCTCTCTCTCTCTCTCTCTCTCTCTCTCTCTCTCTCTCGCTCTCTCTCTCTCTCTCGCTCGTTCTCTGTGTGAAATGTTTGTCATGGTTTCTATGTCGACTCTTACGCGTTATCGATTTTGTTGTTATTGTTTATCTGTTTATTGTTCATCGGCTGATGGAGCTCATGTTCTACAGCAATAAATCATTCATTCATTCTCATCTCTCTCTCTCTCTCTCTCTCTCTCTCTCCTCTCTCTCTCTCTCGTCTCTCTCTCTCTCTCTCTCTCTCTCTCTCTCTCTCTCTCGCTCTCTCGCTCTCTCTCTCTCTCTCTCTCTCTCTCTCTCTCTCTCTCTCTCTCTGGAAAGGAATAGGGTTAGGATCAGCCTGGTCTTATTTTCATAAAACTGAAAGTTCAAGCAGACTTTGAGATTGAGGGTTGTAAAGTGTGTAGAGTGGCACAGAGGTTATAAATCGTTCGCCTCGTGTCAAGTAAACCCGAGTTCGAACCTGGGTACAGGGGATTTTTCCTCTCACTTTGCACTAGGCCTTACGGTATGAACGTGGAGTCTTTCGGATGAGACGATAAACTGAGGTCCCATGTGCCCATGCACTTAGCACACGTTAATCCCAGTGGCAACAAAAAAGTTGTCATATGGTCCAAATTTACCCCCCCCCCCCCCCCACCCCCCTTTCCTTCCTCAGTCAATCACAAAAATCGCACGCAAAGTTGTTGTTTTTTAAATTGGGTAGCGCACCTCTGGCTGCGACGCACTCTCCAGGTGGGAGCAACCCGAATTTCACAGAGACGCCTCTGTGACAATAAAATACCTAATACCTAAATATGAAGGTGGTACCTAAAGTACAAGATTGCCGTAACGTTATTTGGTATTGGGTACTTAATTAGGTATTAGGTACTCTTAGGTACTTCAGAGTAAAATTCATGGAAACAATAAACTACAGTGATCAAAATCCACAACGAATACGAATACGATTTCTTATATATTAAGGGTAAAAAGGATCAGTTTTCGCATCATGGCTGGATTACACGTGTGTCACCGAGAGGCAGATGTACCCCCCCCCCCCCCCCCCCTCCCCCCTATATAAGGTGTAGAGTGGCACAGTGGTAACAGGACTCATGATTATGATCGCTTCTCTGCCTTTTGGCTAAGACAGTGATTCAGGAATTTTTGTTTATACCCTGGTTGGTTTGTTCAGCCCGTCGTACATGGCGAAAGCCGATACGCGACGTTAAACTGAACTTCCAGTGGTAACGCGTTCGCTTCGTGTCAAGTAAACTCGAGTTCGAACCTGGGTACAGGGGATTTTTTCCTCTCACTTTGCACTAGGCCTTACGGTCTGAATGTGGAGTCTTTCGGGATGAGACGATAAACCGAGGTCCCGTGTGCCCATGCACTTAGCACACGTTAAACCCAGTGGCAACGAAAAAGTTGTCATTTGGTCAAAATTTACCCCCGCCCCCTCCCTTTCTCTCCTCATCAGTCAAACAAAAATCGCATGCACATTTTTTTTATAAAATGGGTGGCGCGCCTCTGGCTGCGACGCGCTCTCCAGGTGGGAGCAACCCGAATTTCACAGAGACGCCTCTGTGACAATAAAGTACCTAATACCTAATACCTAAAAAATAATACCTAATCAAGTACCTAATACCAAATAACGTTATGGCAATCTTGTGCTTGACAGACAAACAGACAGAATGTGAAACGGGTGTGTGTGTGGGGGGGTGGGTGGGGGGGGGGGCTGAGGGTGTAACAAAAATGTCTTCTTGTACGACCATGGCATGGCATCATCGTATCTGATGCCCCACATTAAAACTAACACAAAAAATTGATCAAGCTCTTTTCTTCTTTTTTTTTTTTGGGGGGGGCAGGTTTTTGCCAATCCAGTCTTCCCCCTTCAAATCGTTCGCCGTCAACACGGCCATCCAAGATGGACGGCCACAACGGGAAAAGAAGCACCAAGCCGTGTTTAAAGACGAGCCGCTTCATGAGGAGGTGTCGTCGACCGAGAAGGATCAGTGTCCGTGCAGCGTGGAGACAAAAGTCCCCGCTCCCACTCAGTTTGAGACGAACATGAGCATCGTCATCAACATGTTCCAGCGGAAAGGGATGAAGGCACGAATGGGTTTGAGCCAGCGGCATGAGACTTTAGAACCCGAGTTTGAAGCGCCGCTCATGAAATATCCACTTACCCGGCATGCTGTCTGCCTGCCCGACTACAATCAGTCTAAGGTAAGAACACTGAATCATACCAAAGACTGATCATACTGCTGCTTCACATGATTAAAGTTTGTTTCAAATAATACTCTTTTTTTGACCAATCAGACAAGAGCTTGTAATATCCTTCCGCAAACGTTTTCTAAAGTGTTTCTTAGACCCCTTTTGGCGTAACAGTTATACGCGCGACGACCATCGTCTGGAGGAACTCGACCCAGAACCTGACTACTTCAGGTCACTTTGTTTTTACATTCAATATTTTTGTTATTCCATGTCTTCTTACATTCCACAATTCCTGCTTTCACTCAATCTTTCATCCAATCAACATATATACATGTAACAAAATGTGAGCAAACAAAGTAAAATAAAGATAAATAAATAAATAAATAGTTCATCAATATCAGGACAGGGCTCAGTTACAAACAAAAATAATAGTAACTAGCTGTGCAACCATTGGCACATGAGACATAGGTTTAATGACTCAGCGCTTCGCGCTTCGAGTCCTCGCGCTTCGCGCTCGGTTCGACCCCCTTGCGCTTCGCGCTTCGCCCCCTTGGCGGAGGTTTCCGAACAGTAAGGACGCCATGACCTTCCGAGGGTGCCAAGGATGCTTGATACCAAATTTGGTGTCGATCCCCCCCCCCGGTTGATAACTGTGGCCGTGAATAAGTGAACAGACACACAGACACACATAGAGATTTCGAAAATATATATAAGATAATAATTTTCAGGTCACTTTTAACGTGTAGCTGTTTACAGTCACCATTTCCTAATTCACCTTGCTTACTTTCCATACATCGGGTGTTATTTTTCAGCTCCAGACTATTTCGGGTTATTTTAACACGCAATGTTGATCACGTTGATTATATTTACAGCCCTGAAATGATTAATAATGATATTGCAAAAACATATATCCAGCTCTGAGATTGTTCATTTGTTATAATTGATTCATTAGTTTACGGTTGTTTATTGTATTGTTGTTGATAAGTACACGCACGTAAGTGTGAGCACGCAAACATCCACACACACACGCGCGCGCACACACGCACGCACGCGCACACTGCAACGGTCACGGTAAAGGTCAAGATGTGCCACCCCCCCCTACCTATCTCGGTTAATTGTATTTTTCCGTTATTGCCTTTCTTACCATACATAAAGCTGTATTTTAGGAACATTTTTTAGCTAATAACCTTTTTGGAATACTAACACTATCCCTAAACCTAGCCCTAACCCTAACCCTTACCCCCCACCGTATAAGACGGAAAAACGCAACGAACCACAACTGTGACAAATCGCGGTGTACTGCAGTACATAGTGGGGGTTGGGTTAGGGTTAGGTTTAGGGTTAGTTTTAGGGTTAGGGTTATTATTCCAAAAATGTAATTAGCTAAAAATGTTCCTAAAATACAGCTTTATGTTTGGTAAGAAAGGCAAAAACGGAAAAAATTGTCGACCACTGTCACCATTTTCTATTTCAGCTACATGACTATTTCATTTTACATTGCACACATTGTCGACCACTTTCACCATTTTCTATTTCAGCTACATGACTATTTCATTTTACATTGCACACATTGTCGACCAGTTTCACCATTTTCTATTTCAGCTACATGACTATTCCATTTTACATTGCACACATTGTCGACCACTTTCACCATTTTCTATTTCAGCTACATGACTATTTCATTTTACATTGCACACATTGTCGACCACTTTCACCATTTTCTATTTCAGCTACATGACTATTTCATTTTACATTGCACACATTGTCGACCAGTTTCACCATTTTCTATTTCAGCTACATGACTATTCCATTTTACATTGCACACATTGTCGACCAGTTTCACCATTTTCTATTTCAGCTACATGACTATTCCATTTTACATTGCACACATTGTCGACCAGTTTCACCATTTTCTATTTCAGCTACATGACTATTTCATTTTACATTGCACACATTGTCGACCACTTTCACCATTTTTTACCATTTCTGAATTCAGCTTCCTGACTATTCCAGGTTATTTTCACCCACATCATAATTATGATCACGACCATGTTCAGCTTTTCTGAACTCAGCTTCCTGACCATTTCAGGTTATTCCCCACGCATACAATTATGATCATGTTCAGGGCTTATGGGTCCAACTTCTCCGAGTATTCCACGTTATGTTCTATACTTGATATGATCAAATTCCCCATTTCTGAATTCATCCCCCGAAATTATTCGATTCACGTTATCACCCCCCCCCCACACACACACACACACACCCACACACACACGACACGCACGCACGCAACGCACGCACGGCCATTGGGACATAATACGATCATGTTCAACTTTTCTTGATTCAGATTCCTGAATGTCAGAAAGCATTTGTTTTGCCTTCTTCTTCTTCTTCTTCTTCTTCTTCTGCGTTCCCAGGCCCATATGGCCATAATGGGTAAGGTAAGTGTGTGTCCGGTTTTCAGTTTTTTACTGGTCTCCCCGCTGCGTACAGCCGATACATTCCGATTTCGGAGGAGCTAAAAGGAGAAAAGTTTTTTGGAAGATCTTTTGGAGAGAGAGAAAGAAAGGCCGGAGAATGGTCCGAATACGGCAGAAAGATAGTGGATGACAGTAATTAGCTAAAGAAAAAGGCAGAGTCAAAGAGAGTGACAGAGTATAGGGAGTTACAAGCACAGAACTTCCACAAGGTGTGGGGAACTAATTTTGCGAAAGACCCCTCCCCCCCTCCCTCCCCCGGTATCCCCTCGTGGAGAAACTCGTGGAGGGGTCGGGGTCATCCAGCTCCCCGTATTGAGTCACAAGGCTTCCACTCACTGCCAAGGTTTCACAATACATCTTTGAATTCATCCCCCAGAATATTCCACGCTATCATCCCACATACTCCCCCGCCCCCACACACATTGGACATCATACGATCACGTTCAGCATTTCTGAACTCCACTCTCTGCCTATTCCAGGTGATGTTGCTCTCTCCCAGTGGCGGGCTCTCCGTGGGCAGTGCAGTCCGGCTCAGAGTGGACGTGCACAACGGCTGTGGTCAGCCCCGCCTCCAAGGAGGAGACGAGGTCAGAGCGTGGCTGGAGAGCCAGGGTGGTCAGTCCTCCGTGGCAGCCGGTGTCCGGGACCTCCGCAACGGGAGTTACCTGGTGGAGGGCGTGCTGCCCTGGCCTGGGGTCACCTTGGTGCGAGTGTCCTTGACCTATGCCCGGGAGTTTCTGCAGTTAAACGTGGAGCTTCACCACACCGTGCACGCCATGCGCTACGACTATGAGACTTTCATGTCGGGCAACATTACTGAGGTAGGCCCTAAGAGTCTCTCTCCTCTCTCTCTCGTCTCTCTTCTCTCTCTCCGAATGTCTTCTCTGTCTATCTCTCTCTCTCTCTATCTCTCTCTCTCTCGTCTCCTCTCTCTCTCTGTCTCTCTCTGTCCTCTCGCTCTCTCTCTCTCTCTCTCTCTCATCTGTCTCTCTCTCTTTCTCTTTCTCATCTCTCTCTCCCTCTCTCTCTCTCTTCTCTCTCTCTCTTCTCTCTCACTCCTACTCTGTCTCTCTCTCTCTCTCTCTTTCTCTCTCTCTCTCTATCTTCTCTGATTCTCTTGCTCTCTCTCTCTCTCTCTCTCCATCTATCTCTCTCTTTCCCCTTTGTTAGGGTCACTGAAAATGGACCGTAGGCCGACTTATTTCTAGAGTTGAGAACCGGTTAAAAAATCTGAACCGGTTTTAGACCGGTTTTCCCTATCCTAACCGGTTTTTATCGAACCGGTGTTTTAAACCCAGTACTCGCATCACTAGTTTTACCTATGCAAACACATATAATTATATGTGTTTATACTTATCAGGAATATTCCATCAGAAGACACACACACACGCACACAAACGCACACATACACACAACAAAATAAACTTATGACTTATGACACACACACACACCCCCACAAACTCAACTCAACACTCAAAGTCAAAGTCAAAGTCAAAGCCATACACCACCACAAACTAGAAACAGCTACTCTTGGTTTACAAACACCCAATCTGCGCTGAAAATCAGTGTTGTTTTTCGAAAGGAATGCGTTATTCTAAGAAAAACTTAACTTTCAGTTTGCAGTTAAAAAACCAATTCACAGCAACTCGAACCGGTTTTGCGAACTGCGAAAGTTTAGCACCGGTTTTTCGGTTCAATCCGGTTTTTTCCCCCACCTTTACTTTTTTCCCCCTTCCCCTCACCCCAGCAAGCATTACATTATTATTTTCTTTTTCTTTCTGAGCCACTGTTTTTTAATAACAGAATCCAAATTGGAAAGAAATTCATCACATCCAAAGTACTTGATCAAAGCAATATTAATTTACTTGCGTTTTTCTATGATACTGAAGGTAATGTTCTCACTTACACAAGTCTTAAGGAAAAATGTAACGTAATAATATTGACTTTGTTACTTTCACAGGGATCAAACATGCAATCAATAACTATGTTAAGAAATCCAGTATTACTATACAAAATAATAAATATATTGATTCACCTCTGTGTTTTAAGATTTTGTTTTGTGTTCACAAAGGTTCCAAACCTTATGATATACTAACTGAAAATAATAAAAATTCTAAATGTTGTAATACTTGGGATTTAAAATTATTAGTTAATCACGACTGGAAATCATGCTTCTTTTTACACACAAAATAAAAGATATTGAACTAAAATGGTTTCAACTTAAAATTTTGCACATTGAAAAACAATGGGGATTGTTCAGAATGACAATTGTAGTTTTTGTGGCACAAACAAGGACAGTATGGATCATATGTTTTGGAAATGTTTACGCATTAAAGACTTTTGGGACACATTCTTGAATATAGTAAAAGACAAATGCTTCAATGCAGAAAATCTAAAATTAACAGAAACACTTATATTAATGGGTTTTGACATAAATATTAAACTTGATTCCGTTTTTTTATTTCATTGTATTGTTTGCAAAATATTACATATACACATGCAAAATACAAGGATGCCTTCCGCAGGTGACAGTATTTTTGAAAATAATGAATTATCGTTACAGAATCGAAAAACACATTGCGTATCTGAACTTAGAATACAATGACTTTTCTGCCAAGTGGTTGCCATATTTTCCATTGTTCTGTGACAATTTGATCATATTTATTTATTTTCCCACGCCTTTTGCTGTCTTATACCCAAACCTGTGCAACAAAACTAACTTAACTAACTCAGTATTTTTAGTATTTTTATGTGTCTATTTTTGGATAATACTATTATTATCGCTAATGCTGTATTTGAAAAACAACAACCAGCCATTGTGTGTGACATTGAGGTATTTATTGAACCTTGTCTTTTGCAGATTGTTTCTTTAAAATAACATATATATAAAAAAAAGAATGATAACCTGTCATATAATTAGTGGACTAACATTTTGCAACGTCCAGCTCGTGTTGAAAGTTTGATTATTGAATGTACCTATTTATTTATTTAACCTAAAAACTGTAGTATATGTGTGTATATGTGTCTGTGTGCGCGCGTGTGCACTCTCGCGCGCACGCGCGCGCCGTGTGGTATGTGTGTGTGTTTGTGTGTGTGCGGTGAATATGTGCGGCGAGTGTGTGTGTATGTGTAATGTGTTGTGTTATTTTTGTCATATGGTTTGTATTATTTTTCTTAGCTATGTTTATTTTCTGTATTTGAAAATGTAAAAAAAAAGGTTCAATAAAACAAATTACATTATTATAATACAATGTTAATTGCGCGTGACGAAAGCAAAGACGAGTGGAACAAAAAGGGTTTGGTATCTCGATCGAAAGGTAACAATAACATACCGTCTGTTTAGCCTGGGAACTGGTCTATGGCTGGATGCAACAGGGTCGGGGTGGGGGTCGATTGTAAAACAGCTGTTGTTGTATCCCTCTCTCAACTAGACGGGCCAGTCGAGTCGTTTCCGACCATGACTGCCAGATAGCAGCGGGGGACAGATGCTATTCTGGCGGGCTGGGCTAAAAAATGTTTTACAGCGGAGATGCCTTCACATGGTACAGCCCCACTCTCACGGCCAAAGGGATTTGAGGACAGCTGGCGCAAAGTTCCCTCGTTTGATAGGCATATTCTTCCGCGGGCGACTAAACTGTACTACGATCAATTATATTCAACATAGGAAAAGCCCTCTAAACCCACTGTGGTGACCGCCCTGACATGGGGCCTTAGTTGTCGGCGGGGCTATAATTTTAATCTTAATCTCTGTGCCCAGAATGCATCAAGCAGTTATTTCTTTTCTATTTTCTATGATGTCAAAAAGCGAAGCAAATTCATTACATGCATGAACTATGCAGTATTGGATATATTTTGAGTGCGCTCGCGCGCGCGTGCGTGTGTGTGTTTGCGCGCGTGTGTGTGTGTGTGTGCTCTGTGTGTGTGCGTGCGTGCGCGCGTGTGCAGGGCGGGGGTCGCGTGCGTGCGTGTGCGTGTGCGCGTGTGCGCGTCGCTTGTGTGTGTGTATGGTGTGTGTGTGTATATGTGTGCATGTGCGTGCGTGTGTGTGTGTGTGTGGGTGTGTGTGTGTGTGTGTGCGCGTGTTTTTGTGTGCGAGTTTGCGTGTGTGTGTGTCCCTGTAAGACTAATATGCTCTGATATCTGTTCACTACTTCATTGCTTTGTAAGACCATAATGTTCTGATGTCTGTTCACTGCTTTGTAAGATCATAATGTACTGATGTCTGTTCACTGCTTTGAAAGACCATAACGTTCTGATATCTGTTCACTGCTTTGTAAGACCATAACGTTCTGATATCTGTTCACTGCTTTGAAAGACCATAACGTTCTGATATCTGTTCACTGCTTTGAAAGACCGTAATGTTCTGATATCTGTTCACTGCTTTGTAAGACCATAACGTTCTGATATCTGTTCACTGCTTTGTAAGACCGTAATGTTCTGATATCTGTTCGCTGCTTTGAAAGACCATAATGTTCTGATATCTACTGCAGGCGGTTCCCTGTTTGCCCTCGCACCCTATCCCGGGCTACGCGGAGAGCTGTGACTTCACTGCTTTGAAAGACCATAATGTTCTGACTGCAGGCGGTCCCCTGTGCCCTCGCACCCTTCACTGCTTTGAAAGACCATAATGTTCTGATATCTACTGCAGGCGGTCCCCTGTTTGCCCTCGCACCCTATCCCGGGCTACGCGGAGAGCTGTGACTTCACTGCTTTGAAAGACCATAATGTTCTGATATCTACTGCAGGCGGTCCCCTGTTTGCCCTCGCACCCTATCCCGGGCTACGCGGAGAGCTGTGACTTCACTGCTTTGAAAGACCATAATGTTCTGATATCTACTGCAGGCGGTCCCCTGTTTGCCCTCGCACCCTATCCCGGGCTACGCGGAGAGCTGTGACTTCACTGCTTTGAAAGACCATAATGTTCTGATATCTACTGCAGGCGGTTCCCTGTTTGCCCTCGCACCCTATCCCGGGCTACGCGGAGAGCTGTGACTTCACTGCTTTGAAAGACCATAATGTTCTGATATCTACTGCAGGCGGTCCCCTGTTTGCCCTCGCACCCTATCCCGGGCTACGCGGAGAGCTGTGACTTCACTGCTTTGAAAGACCATAATGTTCTGATATCTACTGCAGGCGGTCCCCTGTTTGCCCTCGCACCCTATCCCGGGCTACGCGGAGAGCTGTGACTTCACTGCTTTGAAAGACCATAATGTTCTGATATCTACTGCAGGCGGTCCCCTGTTTGCCCTCGCACCCTATCCCGGGCTACGCGGAGAGCTGTGACTTCACTGCTCATAACGGGGGTCGTCCCTGGTTCTGCGGACGTCCAGTGGACACTAGGCTGACCTGTGCGCACCGCAGCACCTTTGATAACTTGCGCTTTACCGCGCCCTTGCCCATCCCACCACAGCTTGAGGAATACGTTCAGCTTATACGTAGGTGAGAGAAATGAAAGATACTGTCTCCTCCGAAATCGGAACGTGTCGGCTGTGGGCATCAAATTGGGATCTAATATCCAAAGACCCTATTGTCATAGTTTTGCGAAGTAAGGATATACCTTATTTTATATATATGTCACAGAAGAATCCCCAATACTGCAGATGGATTTTTGTTCTCTAGCCAGGTTAATTTAAAGGACATTTTGGCTGAAATATGGCTGGCGGTGAAAGGGTTAAAACCTCCATAAATTATATTTTGTTGTTGACCATCTGGCCGGAGGGAGCCCTATGGATATGGATGATACCCCTGCTGTTGATGAAGAGAATCAACTTGCATGTCCCACTGAACTTGCACTCACTAATAATATATATGCGCTTACATTAAGTGACAATAATGTACGACAATTAATATTGCCCCACCCCCAAAAAGGTGTCGAAACTTCTGAAATGCATGTCAAACCGGTTTTTTTCTGTCAGTGCCGCTGCGCTCTCCCAGTTTCTGTCTAGAAAGACACCTGTGTCTACGAATCCCCTGTAATTAGGCTACGCATTCATGTTTGTAGAAACTAACTATGAATCTTGAAAGCGTTGTTTTGTGGTGAATTTCATATAGTATATCTACTATATATGTTTGTGTAATTTCCCACCAAAAAAAAAGAATACATTTTCTATTCCATTTTCAGTTGCTGCAAAAAAGGCAATCACAATCTGCGCCTGATTCCCAATAACATAACGCTTTTGGCGTCTAGTGGTTAAGTGTAGTTGAGTATGTGTGTGTGTTGGGGGGGGGGGGGGGGGGGCAACTAACCCGTATCGCAGCTTTCTGCCTGTATTACATTTTTAAAAAAACACATCTAAACTTCAATGAATATAAACCTAAACGTTTGCTTGTTGGGATGGGTAGTTATAGGGGAAGTAACATTTATACAGATGGGAATTTATATAGCGCTCTTTCTCACATGAGCTCAGTGCGCTTTACATTGATAACAAGAACATTAAAGACAAACAAATAATGAATCATTAGAAAGTAAAATAAACACGATGCTTGCACGGAACGTTCTCTTTCTTCCTCACGCCACACACACACACACACACACACACACACACACACACACACACACACACACGCAAACACTCACGCACGCACACACACACGCCCGCACATATACACACGCACGCACCACGCACGCACGCACGCACACACACAAACACACGCACACATACACACGTGCACACGCACTCACGCACGCACGCACACGCACACACACACACACACGCACCACAAGTATGCACGCACGCACACACCGCACACACACACACACACACATGAACGCACGCACCCTCCACACGCACCACCATGAACGCACACGTCACACGCACTATGTTTCACACACACCGACACACACACACACACACCCACACTCTCACACACAAAAGACACGACACATGGTGACACACACACACACACACACACCACACACACACACTCACACTCCGCACACAGTCACTCACTCACAATTATTACAAGAGTAAAATAGTTACAATATGAAATTCTAAGAAGAAACATAGACCACATTCACCTTCTCAATCAAGCTTAGATACAATACTTGAAATAAAACCATTCTGCCATCGACATTCCAGTTACATGACTAATTTTTTGGCCAAAACAAATTAAGATACCCTTCTAATGAGTATAGTGAGGGGAGGATTTGTTTGAATGGAGGAAAATAGTCAACAACGGTGTCGCCGAGTGGCAGACATGCCATTTGTCCCGTTCTTTCCATCACCACCACCCATACTCCTCCCTATGTCTTACCCCCACCCTCAGTGTGAAGGTAATTACACGGTTATAAAGATGTCCGGTTAACATTTTCCTGATGCGGCCACTGCGATCTGCTTGCGTTTTCATGTTCACTATTGGCCCCTTGAAAATGTCTCTCGTTGAATTCCTTGGGTGATGCTGATCAATAATATGTGTGGCTGTATGGGAGTGCGGCCAGTGGTTTACAGACTGTGGCCACCGATCCAGACAACGAAACGAGGTCAAAGGTCAAGGCCAAAGTTAATATTGCTTAGCACCACGTACTATCTTAAGCTAATAGCACATCAACCTACCAAATCTGGGAGCTTAAAAGTGCAAACATCGAAGTGATATGGCTAAGAAATAGCTAGACATGTGATGTCCAAGGTCAAATGTTAGGGTCAAGGTCAACAAGCTTAAAAATGTCTGCCTTAAGTGGTGCTGATCAATTATGTTTATATGAGTGTACTGCCAATAGTTATCGGACTACAGATGGAAGGTCAAAGATCAAGGTCAAGGTGAAGGTCAATAAGGTTGGTTATATGGATGTATGACCAATATTACAGCCACAAGGTCAAAGATCAAGGTCAAGGTGAAGGTCAATAAGGTTGGTTATATGGATGTATGACCAATATTACAGCCAAAAGGTCAAAGATCAAGGTCAAGGTGAAGGTCAATAAGGTTGGTTATATGGATGTATGACCAATATTACAGCCACAAGGTCAAAGTTCAGGGTCAGCAAACTTGAAAATGTCTTCTGCGGTATTCTTTAGGCCATGCTGATCAAATGTGTAGATGATTATACAGGTTTATGACCAATGTATATTACCCCCAAGGTATATGTTTTTCTTTTTTCGTTCTTTTTTGCTTTTTCCTTTATCTTAAAAAAATATTTTTTACTTCTACAGCCATCGCTGATATAGACAATCTAGATGAAAAGCACGGGCATCTATGCTACTCTATGAAAGTTAAGGACCAGTTTTTCACAACCGCATATAAATTGTATGTGGTTCTTAGCTTTTGTTGAGCAGTGTTAAACGAGCCAAGGGGAAGAAAGAAGGCAGTTTGGGCCTAATCCGCAGCTACACAAAAAAACTAAAGCGACGCACAGAGAGGAGTGACAGATTCATTGTCAGTCTTGCTGTGTTTGGTTTGTTTTTGTTTGTTTGTTCGTTCGTTTGATTGCTTGTTTGTTTGTTTGTCTTAAACAAAGAATATATTATTCAAAGAGTTATTATACTAGCTATTAAACAAAGAGTTATTATACTATATAATTATGCAGTTAACAGAGCTCTGAATGTGTGATGAGGCATTAATTCAATGCACTAAAACTTCTCTAGAAAGAGGCCTAGCCACCCTCCCACACACACACACACACATCGACACAACAAACACAACACCATACAGTATTTTATACGGCGCTGAATCTTGATATAAATCAAATCGAAGGCGCACACACACGTTATCATTCATAACCCATTCAAACAAAAATGCAATACAAAGCGAGCACACACGTTTGACACAAATGGTATATAGACAGCAGAAACAGACCTAAAGGCAAGAGAGAGAGAAGAGAAAGAGAGTGGAGCCTCAATCACGGGGGAACAGGTGGGTTTTGAGGTTAGATTTTGAAGGCTGAGAGGGTCGGTCGCTGACGGAGGGAAAGAGGAAGTTTGTTCCAAGATGTCGGTCCTGAGACAGCAAAAGAGCGCCGACCAACAGTTGAAAGCTTATACCTAGGGATCTGGAGAGAAAGAGGGTCAGAAACTGAACGTAAAGTGCGAGCTGGCGTATAGATGGAAATATTGTCGCAGAGGTAAGATTGAGCAGCTTTATGGATAGATTTATAGCAAAGGGTGTTTAATTTATACTCAATTCTGTCTGCGACAGGAAGCCAGTGCAAAGAACGGAGAAGAGGGCTAACTTGATCGAACTTTTTCTTCCTAGGGACAAGACGAGCAGCTGTGTTTTGAATACGCTGGAGACAAGAGACACACACACACACACGCACGCGCGCGCGCGCGCGCAACGCGCGCGCGCACGAGCACACACATACAGCACATATACACTAAGTTTGATGATACTGGCAATTGTTTTTTTATATATAAATGCAGATGTGAAGGAAAACACCCACAGTGTGAACAATTTATCCCATATTTTAAAAAAAGAGATATGAAATTGAAAAATGTATTTTTGGTTTTGAAATGTCACAAGAAGTTTTTTTTCACACGATGGCATCCATATTTATCTATTTTGCGTTAATTTGAATGTACGACTATACGTTTTGGTTGAAAGTGATGTAAAATTTGAATTGTTGCTGATATGACCACAGGTATAAGAATGTGTGTGTCCCCTCCTCTCTCCATGTGTTGTGTGTGTGTGTGTGTGTGTGTGTGTGTGTGTGTGTGTGTGTGTGTGTGTGTGTGTGTATGTTGTGCGAGCGTGTATGTGTTTTGTTACCTGTTTCAACTATTTGATTTGTAAAATGCAAAAAAAAAGGAATTAACCAAAAAAAAGTTTGATGATACTATCGTACTGAAAGGGATGTGGACAGCGCAAATTGTAGCGCACTGCGCAAATTGTAACCCAATTGTCACATTTTGAGCGGGCTGCCCGCGCAGATTGTAGCAATTGTTACATTTTGCGCGGTTTTGTTACATTTTGCGCTAGGATGCGCCCCCTTTTGACGAAATTATCAGCAACTAAAAAAAACAGGCAATTTTCCGTCATTACCAAGATCAGAATCGAAGTAAAATCTTCAAGTTACTTGATGAATTTGTCTTCATCATAATATATCAATCGAAAGATAAAAACAAAGTCTTCATCTAAATTTCCAAATGTTTGTTTGCTTGCTTGTTTGTTTCACTCGTTCTTCATTCGATTTAGCATTATTACTTATTATTACAAGGTTCAAAGTATGCAGGTTGTTTTATTGATTTTTTTCTCTCGTGTGTTATTTCTTTCTTGATTTTTTCTTGGGTACAGCGTTTTTTTCGCCTAAACAATGCCGAATTACTGTTGTGTTTATGGATGTAACAAATCACAGCTACGATATTTTCTGAACTGTATTTATCATTATTTTCCTTCGAATCAATCTCTCTCTCTCTCTCTCTCTCTCTCTCTCTCTCTCTCTCTCTCGTCGTCTCTATCTCTCATCTCTCTCATCTCTCTCTCTCTCTCTCTCTCGATCTACTCTATCTATCTATCTATCTATCTTCTCATCATCAGTGAGATACAAACAAGCAAGCAAAAAAACATTTAGTAATTTAGATGTAGACTTTTGTTTTATCTTTCGATTTGATATATTATGATGAAGACAAATTCATCAACTCCTTGAAGATTTTACTTCGATTTGATCTGTAATGACAAAAAACTGCCATTTTTTTGGTTGCTAATTTCGTCAAAAGGTGGGCGCCTAGCGCAAAATGTAACAATTGTTACATTTTGCGCACAGTTGTTACAATTTGCGCTGTCACAAAGGATTGGTCCCAGATACGAGATTATAAACTGTAAACGTGGAGAAAATCAATGAAGATTATTCTTATATTGTTGGTCGGGATCTTCTTTGTTTTTCTTCTTGTTTCTTCTTTTCTTCTCTTCTTCTTCTTCGTCTTCTTCTTATCTTCTTCTTTCTTCTTCCTCTTCTTCTCTCTTCTTCTTCTTCTTCTTCTTCTTCTTCTTCCTCTTCTCTTCTTCCCCTCTTCTTCTTCTTCTTCTTCTTCTTCTTCTTCTTCGTCTTCTTCTTTCATATTAGGGTGTAAAGTGGCACAAAACGATTTCATCCTTCAAAGATCAGTGTTATAGTAACACTTAATTTAACCCATATATGCCCACTGTCCCATATATGGGACGCTGTAGTTTTTTATTGGTAATACTAGTTCAACTGAACCCAATACAATGATCAATCTGCACTTGTCAAGTCAAGGGAGGCTACATTGTGCCCAGAATTTTCGGGGGGTTGCAGGATTAGCCTGCCTTACTTTTTTTCCAGGAAGGCCGCCATTTGCAAGTTTGTGTGCGATTGGTGAGCAGCATGGCAAGCAATAAAAGGTAAGTTCACAGTTTTTTGTGGCAATCGTTTTTTTGTTTATCAAACAAAGAAGAAGAAATGGAGATAGTGATGTTATGTAATAATGGTTTTAAGGAATATTTCAGAAAATGGTTTTGCTTGCATCTGTGAATGTTTTAAGTACCGTCCCATATATGGGACAGTGGGCACGAGAGGGGTGGGCTTTTTTATGCATACAAAGAAGGAATTTGTTTTTCTTGTCTTTCAGACTGTACAATGATTCACCAAGTTCTGTCAATGCTGGAAGATGACAGCAGCATCCAAGAAGCCACTGTCTTCATTGAGCCACCTGCAGTGAATGAGGACAGTGATGAAGACAGCGGGGAAGAAGACGGGGAGGGGACAGTGTCCAACCTCAATGGCCGACAGCTGGAGTGCTACTGCCACAGTATTCAGGCAGGGTCAATGCCAGCCACGTTATGAGCCCGACAGACACATATCTTCAGAAGACATAGATGTGAAGGAGATGCAGAAGACATCAACAAGAGGTACATTTGATTATGCCACAGACACCAAGTCAGGGATCATCGTGGTGCGATGGAATGACAACATTGTAAATGTTGTTTCTACAATGCTGTTTCCAACAACAGACCTGTTTACCACCTACACAAGTCTTGAGTAGTCTGGATTTGGCTGAAATGAGTAGTTTTTGTGTGTGCAAACTGTGTAATCGTTTTATTCATTAAGCCATCAAACAATGTTCACTGAAAATGAGTAGAATCTAGCATTATTTTCAATTTTGAAGAGTACTTAGAGGCTCCAAATTGAGTAGAATACTACTAAAGAAAAGAGTGGAGTAAACAGGCCTGCAACAAGGCTGGTGTGGAGCCCCTACAGACTGCAAAGAGGTGGTCAAGGTCAGAATCGAGACAAGTCCAACTGCCATAGCCCTTCCTGATCCAGCACTACAACCAAACCATGGGCGGTGTGGACCGCACTGATCAGAACGTGGACAAGTACTGGGTTGCCATACACTCCAAGAAGTGGTGGTGGGCCATCTTTTCGTACTGCCTGGATGTCTGCATCCTACAGGCCTGGTATCTCTACCGATCAACCGACGCAGCCAAGAGTAACCCTTTGGATCTTCTTGCCATCTGCAGAAGAGTTGCAAGAGTCCACCTTGCACAGGCTTCTCCTGCAACACCTGGCCCTCCAAGAGGCTTCGTACCTGTGAACACAAGAAACATTCTGCGTGTTGCAGTTGAGGTCAGGTTTGACCGTCTTGACCACCTGGTGTAGCCATGGCCAACACAGCTGAGGTGCGGTGCATGTGGTTTGAAAACCAAGCACCAGTGCTCAAATTGGTGTACATGACCGATGCTTCCAGGTGCTTCACACCAAATCACATTGCCAGTATTGTCAGCTTTGGTGAACCCAAGTCTCCAGCTTTCTCTTCTTTGAAGACAAAAAGACCAAAGACTGTTTGTTTCCACTTTCACATTTATTTTTCAGAATTTGATTCAATTCATGAAAATATTTTATTCATTTACCAAAGGCCAACTTTGCTCAGTATTATGTTGTGTAGCTTTTTGATGTTATATTGAATGATTTTATGTTGATTAAAAATCAGAACACCCCTCACTTTTGTTGTCAAGTGAATTGTGAAAAAGACTGAAAACCCCTACCCTCTCGTGCCCACTGTCCCATCTATGGGACGAATATGTTCGGTCTTCTAAATTACTAAATTCTAAGTTTTGCTCAAATTAAGTATAACATGTTTATTACAGACCAAAAAGCTAGACAGACATGCAACTTTTGTTTTTGAAAAAAAGGGGCATAACAAAAAAATTAATGGGTTAAATCTATCGACTTTGCAAAGACATCTGGTGGTATCAGATGCAGACTTTGCAGCTGTTTCCTTCACACTAGTGAAAGAAGGAAGAAGAGAAGGAAGAAAGAAAGAAAAGAAGGAAGGAAGGAAGGAAGGAAAGAAAGAAAGAAAGAAAGAAAGAAAGAAAAGAAAGAAGAAAGAAAAGAAGGAATAAAGAAAGAAAGAAAGAAAGGAAGGAAGGAAGAAAGAAAGGAAGAGAAAAAGGAAGAAAAAGGAAGGAATGAAGGAAGAAGGAGAAAGAAAGGAAGAAAGGAGGGAAGGAAGAAAGAAATGAAAGGAATACGAAAGAATGGAAGAGGGAAGAAAGTGAATAAAGATGGAAGAAGAAAGAAAAGGAAGGAAGGAATAAAGAAGAAAGAAAGAAATGAGAAACGAAGAAAAGAAAAAGGAAGAATAAAGGAAGGAAGGGGAAGAAAGAAAAAATGAAGGAAGACAGAAGGAAAAAAACGAAGTATTAAAGAAAAAAAGGATAAGGAAGGAAGATTAGAACAGAAGAAGAGAAGAAAGAAAAAAAAAAAGGAATGAAGAGAAAGACAGAAAAACAGAAAGATAGGAAGAAGAAAGAAACAAAAATACAGGAAGGAAGGAAGAATGTAAAAGATGGAATGGAAGTTATGACTAGGAAGAAGGATAGGAAGGAGGAATAAAGCGAAAGAAGGAAAGAAAAGAAGAAAATGAAAGAAGGAAGGAAGAAGGAAAAAGGAAAGGAACTGAAAGCAGTGAAAAGAAAAGAAAGATAAGATAGGAAGGAAAGAAAGAAAGGAGGGAAGGAAGGAAGAAAGAAACAAAGAAAACAGGAAAGGAAGAAAGAAAGGGTAAGACGAAAAGAAGGAAATGGAAGGAAAGAATAGAAATTGAAAAAAGAAGAGGAAGGAAGTTAAAGAAAGATAGAAAGGGAAGGAAGAAACATAAGAAGGAAGGAAGAAAAGAAAGAAAAGGAAGGAAGGAAGGAAAAGATAAGGAAAAGAGAAGAAAGCAAAAGGAAGTGTATGGTGTATAATGCTAAGCTGTGACACACAGCTACTAGGCTCTCTACTAGCTTACTCGTTGTAGACATTTATTTTTCGCTAATATTCAGAGTTATCTGCCCCAGTTAACTCCCCTTTTTGAGATTTCTAATTAAATTTTATTTTATTATAATTCCTGTCTTAATTTTTTTTTACTTTTTAAGTTTGTGTTGAAGTGTAAGATGCATATTATTGGTTGGAACCGGCAACAAATCATAGATTTTATATACCCATACATTTATATTAACTGAAATGCTCGCATAGCCTGACAATTCAAGATTTTGTGATTGGTAAAATTAACAACTAAGGATCAAAATATTCCCGGTTGTTTCTGCATGTTTTCTATTCTTATTCAAAATCTAATCACAATGTTTGAAATTATAATTATGCAAACTAAATCTATAATCTATCCCCTTTCATTTACAGATAATATGGCATGTAGGATGGATCTTTTCCGTATAAACTTGTAGTATTGCAAAACTGATGAATACACACTTTCGAATCGTAAATACTAATTTTCTAAAAACCAAGCAATTTTATTTCGATTCGTCCTTATGTTTTCGTTCTAATAACTAACGAAACTAGTTTTGTATATTTAAAATGATCTTGGACCTTATAGATTTATAATATTTTACGATTAAAGATTTGCTTCAAGCCACAAGCATATATATGGAGCCTAGATCACTAGAAATTCGACTTGTGTTTTCTATCGAATTTCGGGACACAAATTATAAACTTTATAGATTGAATTGGTATTTGAAATTTATGCAAATGAAAGTTTGTGTATTTTAACTTTTTATAAACACTATTATTTTGTTATTCTGATCCGTGAAGCAGTTATTTAGTTACTTTATAAAATATCGTTTGGGCTTGTTAAAACCCAGGGTCACTTTGCACTTTAATTGCAAGTATTTCTTTTTAAAGAGAAATTCCCGACTATTGATGAATGTCATGTTATTTTGTGTTTTTCAAGCTTTCCAACCATATACAACATGTATTGTTATGCATGACGACCGTATAGAGACAACACACTTAAAAGGTGTTACACAACTTTGGCGTTCACAGGCCCTGTGAGCGCATGTTTGCGTAAATGGTATGGTCAGGTCAGGTCAGGTATTTTGGACGACCTGGCCTTGCAGCCTCTCAATGCGTCCTTCCTTTTGTTTGGCAATTGCTGTGGCGGTTTTAAGCATCCATATTGATGCACTAATCATGGACGTACTTTAACAGGTCAATTTTTGGATCACTGTCTAGGAGTTTTTTGAAATTTGTTAGTAACTGAGGCCAGTTTATTATGTGCAGGGGAGGTTGTTCCAATATTGGGTGACTCTTTTGAAAAAAAAAATTTTTTCTTCTAATGTTAGTTCTGCTGTACCTGGTTAGTATTTTAAGTTCACTGTTACGGGTTCTTATTTCTTTAGACAAGTGAAACAAGCCTTTGTTATTATTGTCAGTGCCTTGAAAAATCTTGTAAAAATTTATTAAATCTCCCCTTAGTCTTCTGTATTTTAAAGATGTCAAGTCTAATTTACTTAGCCTGTCCTAATAATCCAAATTTTTCATGGATTTTATCAGTTTGGTTGCTCTCCTCTGTACCTTCTCAATTACACTGGACTGTCGTTTAAGAAAGGGATTATTATATTTCCATACTCAAGATGAGGTCGTAATAAACATTTGTAAAGATTTATTAACACCTCTTTATTTAAGTTTTTAAAACTCCTTCTGATCAAGCCTAGCATCCTACTGGTTTTATTTATCGCTGTTGTGATGTGCTTATTAAATTTGAGTTTTGAATCAAATATAACCCCTATGTCCTTCTCCTCTGTACAAGTATCTAAGACATGCTTAGATGAGCCGTGAGTAATTTCATATCCTTTACTTGGATTATTGTACCCCGCGTGCATAACCTTGCATTTTCCTGCGTTAAAAATATAGATTCCACTTTTCTGACCATTCTATGAGTCTGTTAATATCATTTGGCAGTATATCTGAATTTTGGGAACGATTATACACTTTAGTAAATTAGTATCATTTGCAAATATCTTGCATGCACTTTGTATGTTTTCTTTGGCGGTCCGGTTTTATACCTGGTGGTTCACCTATATAACTGGGCACTAGTAAAAAAACAAAATCCCCCCCCCCAAAAAAACAGAAAAATATTGATCATATTCTGATCGCATCTCTGCCTTTTGGCTAAGACATTGATTCAGGAATATAAATTTTTCTTTATACCCTGGTTGGTTTTTTCAGCCCGTCGTACATGGCGAAAGGCGATACACGACATTAAACTGAACTTCCAATCCATCCAATTCAAAATGGTTTCTGCCCCACATGGCCGAAAGGCCAGAGAGGGCGTAAAACACTATGATTATTCAATTCAAGTGTCACCCCGCCCCTCCCCCGCCCACCCCCCCCTCTCTTTATATCTTCAAGTGAACACACTATGCCCCCCATGGCCGAAAGGCCAAAGACGGCGGTAAACCCTTATTTCTTCAATTCAAACAACTTCCTGATCGCTTCTCGGACCTTGTGGCTAAAACAGTGATTCAGGAACATAAATTTTTGTTTAATATACCCTGGTTGGTTTTGTTCAGCCCATCGTACACGGCGAAAGCCAATAAAAGGGAGCGCCGACGGGGTTGAAACTGAACTTCCATCCACATTTCAAGATCATAGCACATATCTTTATTGTTAAAAACTCGGGACTTTACTGTTTTTGCACTGCCTCCGGGCATTGCAGCCATATTGTTCCCACCATCTTTGTATCTAAAAGATGTCCAATGTGTGTCTGTTCCAGAACGGAGGACATTAAGCATCATTTTTCATCCATTCAAACCTGAGAATTGCCCCTGATCACTTCTCGGCCTTTTGGCTACGATAGTGATTCAGGCACATAAATTTTTGTTTTATACATCTGGTTGGTTTGTTCAGCCCGTCGTACATGACGAAAGCCGATACTCGACGTTAAAAGGGAAACTAGAGAAACTTCCATCCAAATTCAAACCTGAGTTTCTTGACTATATTTATATACTGTATCGTAAGCCATAGCCGATGAGTTTTAACCGAGGCGTGGTTTACCGCTACACATATCTGTATTATAAAAAAAATCGGGACTTTACTGATTTAGCACTGCCTCCGGGCATTGCCTCCAATATAGTTCCCACCAATCTTTGTATCTACTAGTGTCCCATATGTGTCTTTTTCAGACCGAGAGGACATAAAGCACCATTTTTCCTTCCTTCCAATTCCAACCTGAGAATTCGGATCGCCTTCTCGGCCTTTTTGGCTAAGACAGTGATTCAGGAACATAAAATTTTGTTGATAACCATGGTTTATTTGTTCAGCCCGTCGTACATGGCGAGAACCGATACGCGACGTTTAAAACTGAACTTCTATCCAAATTCAAACTTAGTCAAATAAAAACAGATTTACTACTTGGGTGGCGGTACCATAGCCGATGAGGTTTAACCGAGGCGTGGTTTACTGCTATACACCTATCTGTATTGTTATATAAATCAGGACTTTACTGGTGGCGTTGCACTGCCTCCGTGCATTGCCTCCATTATTGTTCCCTACCATCTGTGTATTTAACAAATGTCCCATATGTGTCTGTTCGTCGCCATCGTGAATATAGTAGAGGTACTGTGGGTACTCGCGATTGGCGATGGTCTGTTCCAGACCTGAGAGGACGTAAAACGCACCATTTTTCCACTCATTCAATTCAAACTTAGTGATACCTTTAACCGAGGCGTGGTTTACCGCCACACCTATAAATATTGTTAAAATCTCGGGACTTTACAGGTGTTGTACTGCCTCCGAGCATTGCCTCGAGTGTTGTTCCAAACATATTTGTATTTACAATTGTCCCATGTGTGTCTATGATTGAGAGGACGTAAAACACCATTTTTCAATCCTTCAATTCAAACTAAGTGAGCCCCACATGGCCGAAAGGCCAAATAGGGCGTAAAACATTATTTCGGATTCAAACGTATTGTAGGTGGTACCATAGCTGATGAGGTTTATCTGAGGTGTGGTTACTGCTACGCATATCTGTATTAATTTTTAAAAAATCGGGACTTTACTGGTTTAGCACTGCCTCCGGCATTGCCTCCAGTATTGTTCTCGACCATCTTTGTATTTACAAATGCCCCACATGGCCGAAAGGCCGAAGATGGCGTAAAACCCTATTTTTGCACAATGTCACGGTAACATGTCCAAAAGAGGGCGTAAAACCCTATTTTTCCAATGTAACGGAAACATGGCCGAAGAGGGCGTTAAACCCTATTTTCACAATGTAACGGAAACATGGCCAAAGAGGGCGTAAAACCCTATTTTCACAATGTAACGGAAACATGGCCGAAGAGGAGGGCGTAAAACGCTATTTTCACAATGTAACGGAAACATATCCAAAGAGGGCGTTAAACCCTATTTTCACAATGTAACGGAAACATGGCCAAAGAGGGCGTTAAACGCTATTTTCACAATGTAACGGAAACATGGCCAAAGAGGGCATTAAACGCTATTTTCACAATGTAACGGAAACATATCCAAAGAGGGCGTTAAACGCTATTTTCACAATGTAACGGAAACATGGCCAAAGAGGGCATTAAACGCTATTTTCACAATGTAACGGAAACATGGCCAAAGAGGGCGTTAAACCCTATTTCTCTAATGTAAAGGAGTACTGTACCTGAGACTCTACCTGAGATAGAGAGAGAGAGAGAAGAAATAAAGAGAAAGAGAGAGAGACATGTACCAGCCTTGACTTCCTGTTGCTGTTTGCTCTTGCTATTTGTTTGCTGCTCTACTCTTCCTGCACTCATGTATCTGTCCTAGGTTTAGTGTCACGTTTTAATGTGATGGATCAATGGACGGGGTTTACCAGCACAATCGATGCATTCATCTCAATTTTCTTTCTTCTTCTTCTTCCTTTTTTAATTTTTTTATTTGTTTGTGTGTGTGGTTGGTTGGGTGGGTGGGGGGGGGGGGGTCGGTGCTGATTCATCTAACAGGTTCCTTCTGCTCGACAGGGTTGCATCTCAACTGCATAATTAAATTGAGAAACTGCACAAAGTGTTTCACCCGCAAGGATTTTTAAATATTCTTTTTAAGCGGCACATAATTTATAGAAATCCCGCGCTGTGCCTGAATAATGAATCTTTAATTTAATGTATTAAAAACGCGCATGTGCGCGGACGCGTGTGTAATG